>JADLZL010003401.1:0-23521 GCA_015844335.1 Chrysopogon serrulatus
CTCATCAAAAGGTCCAATAAAGAAGCATACCTCTCCAATCTTCTTTTCCTCAACAAAAGCAATTTGTACCTCTGCATGGCACAATACAAATTCTATTGCCCCGGCACCTACAGCAATAAAAGTTGACAGTAGATGCAGCGGACAATTGTTATTAGCTTACCCAACAGGACCTTTACATGCATGCATGTTTGAAAATTGCTTTGTAAACATGATAATTCTGAGCAATTTTTATTGCTCTATATAGAAACAAAAAAGCTTACCAAGCGTGTCATACAGTGGAACACAGTAAATGCCATGGGCGTTGCAGGCCTGAACAATTAAGCAATGGAGTCCATAAGCAACAAGTGAAAAAAGTGATAGCATTGTGAAAGTTGTGATATGATCAATAAACGAAAAGATGCAGAAATATATTCGTTAAAGACAGTAGAATTCTGGCATCCACATCGATAGAAATTTACAGTAGAATTCTGGCATCCACATCGATAGAAATTTACAGACTTTTCCAGAGACGTTCTCCCCCAAAAAGGCCAAAAGGACCAAACAATTGACAAAGTCAAAAACTACGAGCTGAAGAAAATTAACTTTCCAATAGATTCCAGCACATTATGAAAAGTTAAAATGCTCTTGCCATCTTTTTCTTTGGTTGAACAAGAAAGTTGTATCGGTAGGACTTGTAGTTATGAGGTTAATTGTCTTTTCTTTTATTCAGCATTTAGTGATTACACAGTACCATCCTATGTTTCTAGTTGGGTTCTGGTTATTGGTTGCTACTATAATATATAATAATATATAAAATAAGTGCACCTGCATACTGATGACCCACTCAGGAGAATTGGCCCCATAGATGCCGCACCGGCCGCCCTGCAGACAATCATACATACAACTGTGAGCAATCCATGAGCATGGGGAACGATCCATCAGCATGGCGAATAATGGAAGAAAATAAACGAGGAATCATCCTAGCCTCTCACTGTAGAAGATCACGCGCAATAAGCCAAGGAAACGCCCATACCTTGCCGACGCCGCGGCTCCGGATGGCGGCCCCAACCTTGAGCACGGTGTCGTATACCTGCTTGTAAGTCAGCCATGTGTAGCTGCCAGCCTGAGGACAAAGAGGCGACAGTGGAATTCAGCAGCACACATATATTAATAAAAAAAACGAAGAACCGCACGCACGCAGGTATGGAACCACCACGAGCCACGATGACCAACCTTTCCGTCGACGATTTCGCGGCGGCCCAGCATCTTGTTGTCGGGGCACTTCTCCACGGACAAGCTGCACAGAGGAGACGCATTAGGCGCACGAGCACGTCACCCCCGGGGGGTTAGAAACAAAATAAATACTAAAAATCTCTACAGCGAGCGAATTGCGATGTGGATTCATGTCGATGGTGCGCGCAATCCGCAGGATGGAGCCTGGCATTGCGAGTCCCCAGGACTGGGGAGGAATAGATAGATCTATCTGCACGCCTACGCGCGCGGTGCAGGCGGCCCCGCGCGGGGAGAAGAGCGAGCGGAGGAGGGCTGGGTAGGATCACGCGCGCGCGGCGGCGGGAAACGGACGACGACGACGTACCGGAATATGTCCCAGCAGCAGTCGAGCCCCGGCACGGTGGGCGGCGACGCGGCGCTGCCACCGGCCGCGCATCGGTACGTCGGCCCGGCCGACGGCGCCCCGTCCGCCGCCTCCCTGGCCGGCTCCACCTGCACGAGGTGCTTCATCGATCCCGCCACCGTCTCCACGTCCACGTCCTTCACCATCCCCTGTTGTGCTTGTGCTTCTCGGCCTCTCTCCCTCCCTCCCTCCTCCCTCTCCGTCCTTTTTTTTTCCTTTTCTCCCAAGGAAAGGAAAAGAACTCCTCGCCCCCTCTCTCTGTCTGGGCCTGGCCTCTGGCGTACGTGAGCGCAGCACGAGACTTGCGGAGCGAGCGGCGGGCGCGTCAGGCACGCACGCGGCGAATTTATCACGCGGCGAACCGGGCTAGGTGATGGTGATGCGGGCGGGCGGGCGGCGCAACGGAACGGGGCGAGGCCAGCCAGGCGGCGGCTTGCACGACTCTACTATTTGTATCCTGGCACGCGCACCCGCGAACCCGCGGTTCTTTGATGCAAGCGCGCGCGCCGGGCAGTGTGTTTTTGTTTGAGCCTTTTGACTTCGGTTCGGGGCCGGCGGCCTCAGTTAATCAAGCCATAATTTGTGTAGCAAATAGCTTTGCATGCGCCAGGGGTCCCGGGGACATCAAGTCCAAGCGCCCCCAACTTTTTTTTTTCGGTGCACACACAGCACTCCGTGTCAGGCGGCAGAAATAATGTATTGGGGATAGCACCTCGGATGTGTGGGGGAACGGTGGATCTCTGCCCGGCGGTGTAGTCTAGGTCCTAGTACTTCTAGGGTTTCGTGTCCGGGCGGCGTCGGTGAGGCGGTGGCGGCGGCCGGCAAGATTGGAATAAGGTCCTCTCGAGCTTCTCCCCGTCATGGCGGTGCTTCACTCCGGGCCGTCATCGAGCTCGTGGAGGAGGGGTTCCCAGTGTGGAGCCTCTTTTTAGGAGTCCGCCCGGCGACTTCGCCCGTCGTCTGGTGCGAGGTATGTCTGCCGGCTTTTGCTTTGTGTACTTGTGGCGGTTTGTGGGTGGTGTGGTATCTTTGGAAGGCGAATCGAGCTCGAGCTTCCTGTGGCGTCTGTCGTCACCGGCGTCGGTCGAATCGGCGGGACTTCGGGGTGTATCCCCTACCGATGTGCGTTCCTTGGCTTCCATCCGGCGTCGCCGGGTGTCTCTGCGGCTTCTTCAAAGCTTCCATGCGATTGGGCTCTACCGGTTCGGGATGGCCATGAAGTCTTCCTCGACGACGGCGGCGCGGCTTTCGGCGGTGGCGGTCGGTGGAGTCTTCTGGCGACCGAGGAACACACGGTCCTTGGACCTCCTTGTAATTTTTCTTTTTTTGAGGGGCCTGTGTGTAAGATGGTGGGGACAGCTGTCCAGTATCCTTGAACGTATCTGTATGTGTGTATTTGTACGTCTTCCTTAACCAAGTAATACAGGTATGTTTATCAAAAAAAAAAAAAAAGGCCTGTTGCGGCGATCGCCAAGGCTGACCCGAACGGCTGAACCCAACAGCCGAGGAAACGGGACGCATGCACAACGCATGGCTCCAGAGTCAGACAGGGTGGCTTTTTCCAGCGCGTCACGCTCGCGACGGATTTGTTTAATGTGGCACGGCAACGGTGGACGGGACGGGCGGGGCGCTCCCGGGGCTCGAATTTAATTTCTTCGAGGGATGGAATGGAATCGTCGTTTTTTTTTTTTTGAGAATAATGGAATCGTCGTTGAGAATTGAGATTGAGATTGACAAGGATGGGTTCAACATCCACCAGGGTCGTTAGTTGCGGGCACTAACTATTTTTAACTAATAACCACGGTGCTGACTAGTGGGCGCTGCACGGAAGGGACCGGCCCGGCCCGGCCATTTACTCCGATCCACAGCAATAATTATACCAATACCAATGGCGTAGGGTGGCAGGTTTTTCTTTATTACTCATTCTATTGACGACTGGTAGTACTGCCTGCTTGAGAGACCAGCCAGACGGTGACGGGCTTTAACTATGGGATCTCAATCTCATCTTCCCGGATGTTTTTTACCCCTGTTTCTTTACGGTTTGTTTCGTTTAACATGTAATGAAACCAGGAACCAATCCAGGTGATCAATTGCTATATAATTAGACAAGCATTCTAGCTAAGAATGATTCCAGGGATGAATCCCGATTGAAACGAACGAGCTATAAGCGGAAACATTTGCAATCATCCTCGTTAATAATTTCTTTTCGATACCCCTCAATTTCAGTTTCGTTGATAACCCACCATCTCAGTTTCGTTAATATATATATATACACATTCTGCTTCAATCAATCATACTACTAACATAAACAAGTAAACATTGCACATGTCCCACTCTGCGGGTCTTACATGCCATCTCAATCGCACATATAATATATACTATATATATGTACAAACTTTATTGCACCTTTATATTCGTAAAATGAAAACAGACCATGAGCAGAACAAATAGCAAGCAATAAGTGAAAAAAAAAGGTTATATGCATATGTTACTTCTCTGTACATCAAACGCGACGTATTGTCAGTTTTATCACTAATGGCCTGGGGGGCTAAAATCAGCTCCTTTTTTTTACAACAAAATCAGCTCATTGTACTGAATGAACCAGTCGAGAACCCCTTTCAAATCCCACAGCATGTTGTTGAGCGCCTTGGTCGAGTTCTCCTTCCTGTTAAACGTGTTAAAATCATCTAGGACGACCTTGTAGCCTCCTACTTTGTCATCATCAATCCTGTGAAACAAAGAAAATTAACTATACAATTTGGGCAAAGTTGCGGACATATTCTAGGCATAGTGTAGTATCTAGATGCATAACAAAACTTATGTACCTTAAAAAATAACTAAAACGACTTATAATTTGGAACGGAGGGAATACAAAACAATAAATTTGTACGAATGAACAAAATAAAGTAAAAGGAGATCACAAGCATAGAATGTATCTAAAATGAAGATATGCCATAATAAGCAATAAAAAGAACTATGACGCTTGAGTGACATGATTTGTAAGCAAACATAACACCAGAGCCCTAGTGTAGCAAGAAAATCTTACTTATAAGGGACCTCCAATGACTTGTCAGGTGGAAGTGGAACATTGTCCTCTTTATAAAGACTTAGAGCAAACTCAACAACTCTTGCAGACACCTCAGAAACCATGTCATGGCATCATCATATTGGGAGCTGAACAACACATTTGCCGGACCAAACCTGAATATCAAACATTCACTTATTCACATGCAAATCATGATAAAGTTGCATTGCCAATCAACTATCAAGGTGAACAAAAAATGCAGAAAAATACCAAAGCAACTGGTTGTTTTAGTTCGATTTTGGTATATAACCAATATTACCCAAAGAAAAACCATAGATTTATGGTTACTTTCATATCCTAGGAGCATCTGATACTAGTTTAACTTTAGCGACATGAAAATCCATTAAAAATAAACATGAAAAGTTCTGAAAGTATTTTTTTTACATAGATTATGGTCTCGTCTATCACCACACAGTTTGGACTAAAAACTCAACTTGTCCAGGGAGAAAAAAGAACAAGAAATTTCATGCTTGTTTTTGGGGGAGGAAAAGAGTCAAAATTTGATCAGAGGACCAAATGAACAAATTGTTTTTCTTTTTAGCATAGTGAAATTGTTTCTTTTTTCTATTTTGTTATGAACCATAGAGAAGTGAGGATTGAGGAATACTGGCGTACATATCATATAGAAAGGGACTGTTGCAATTTGGGGAAAACTCTGTCTGGCTGTTTCCAGAACATAGCCTCTCTATTTCTTCTTCTTACTTTCACATATAAGTCCCTTTACAATTTATTATTTACAACAACACTCCCCCTCAAGATGGGCTAAAGATATCTAACATGCCCATCTTGCTACAACTCAACTCAACTTCACTAGGTCCTAAACCCTTTGTAAAACAGTCCGCTAGTTGGCCACGCGATTTTACATATTCTAACTTTAGAACTCCACTATCTAGCTTCTCCTTGATGAAGAATCGATCGATCTCCACATGCTTAGTGCGGTCAAACTGGACCGGATTATTCGCAATATTGATTGCAGCAATGTTATCACAATGGAGCATCATTGTCTCATTTCTTAACACCCGCAGCTCCTTTAGCAAGCCTTTTAACCACAACATCTCACACAGGCTCAATGCCATTGCCCTATACTCAGCCTCTGCAGTAGATCGAGCCACAACTGCTTGCTTCTTGCTTCTCCATGAGACAAGATTACCTCCCACAAACACACAATACCTAGATGTAGACCTCCTATCATCTTTGCTACTTGCCCAATCCGCATCACAGTAGCCCTCCAAATCAAGGTGCCCATTCTTCCTGAACCATAACCCTCTCCCAGGGGTTCCCTTCAGATATCTCAAAATCCTGTAAACAACCTCTATATGTCCTGTTCTTGGATCATGTATATACTTGCTCACCACACTCACTGCATAGGAAATGTCAGGTCTTGTATGACACAGGTATATCAGTCTTCCCACCAATCTTTGATATGTTTCCTTGTTCACAGAGTCTCCACATTGGGCACTGATTTGATGATTTTTATCAATTGGTGTACTACATGGTCGACATCCAAGCATACCAGTTTCAGTCAACAGATCAAGGACATATTTTCTTTGAGAGAGAACTATCCCCTTAGGCGACCTAGCAATCTCAAACCCAAGGAAGTACCTTAGTGGTCCAAGGTCCTTTACCTCAAAGGCCTTTTCCAGATTTTCCTTCAACCATTTGATTTCCTCCACATCATCTCCTGTGATCACAATGTCATCCACATACACTGCCATAATGGTGATAAATGTTCCTCTATGCTTGTAGAAGACCATATGATCACCATTACATTGAATATAGCCCATACCACAGACCGTTTTCCTAAACCTGTCGAACCATGCCCGAGGTGATTGCTTTAGTCCATAGAGTGACTTTTTAAGTCTACATACCTTCCCAACAGTTTGACTATTTGCAACCCCCGGTGGGATTTCCATGTAAACTTCTTCTTGTAAATCACCATGAAGAAAAGCATTCTTCACATCCATCTGATGTAGAGGCCAACCAAAGTTGACCGCACAGGAGATTAAGGTCCTAATAGTACCCATCTTTGCCACAGGAGCAAAGGTCTCATCATAATCAATGCCATATGTTTGACTATAGCCTTTTGCAACCAGTCTTGCCTTATACCTGTCCACCTCTCCTTTTAGGTTTTGCTTCACAGTGAAGACCCACTTGCAGCCTACAGCTCTTTTTCCTCTTGGAAGTGGGACCAATTCCCATGTCTTGTTCTTCTGAAGAGCATGCATCTCTTCTCTCATTGCAGCATTCCAGTTAGGATCCTGCTTTGCACACCTCCAATCCTTTGGAATAGGCACTGTTTGTAAAGATGCAACAAATGCTCTATATGCAGGTGAAAGGCGAGAGTATGAGAGGAAGTTGGCAATGTCATGATTTGTACTAGGATGCTCAAAGCCATAGCGAGCAGGAGGTTTTCCAAAATTGGATCTAGTCTCCCTACGTTGTGCAAGAGGTAACTCTACATGTTCAGGGCTAGGAGGGACATTACCACTTGATGAAGAGAGGTCCGAGGGGTGACTTGGGACTGGTGTAACAGGCTCCTGTGGCTGTGGTGCATCTATTTGCTCCCCCTGTGTAACACCCCTGGTGTTACGCACTTAACCTCTTGCTAAACCATCTCGTGAGCATCATGATTTTGTGCTAATGCATGTGTTGAAGTGCGTAGTTGATTGTTTGCTATCCGAGAATGTCAATAAAATTATTAAAGGAAAGCTAGTTTCAAATGCTCTTTATATCACTTAAGGTAATAGATTAATTTTTATTGAGCAAAATTAGCATAGAACATGCATGTAACCTTTAAATAAAGTTTAAAGTATAAACCTTGTAGGTTGCAATGCAACTTGGGTCCCTGCAAAATAATTTGGCTAGATAGTTTTTTTCCGTTAGCCTAAAGATGGTTAGTTGAAAGGTAGTTTCAATTGCTCTTGATTATATCAAGTAAGGAATAAAAGCAAATTTTATCAATCTGAAGCGACATATAACTTGTATATTCCACCTAAATAAGTTTGTAGTATAACTTTTATAGGATCTAATGCAACTGGTCTCATGAATGAATAATCGTGCTTGCTAATTTTCCTAGCAGCTCGAAAAACGCAATGTGAATTAAATTCGGCTCATGACTTGGGGATTTCTAAGTCTGGTTTTAGCTTGGCATCCAGTTTTTGATTAAATTCCTTAAACGCTAGATCTATGTTTTTGTATCTTTTGTTGCTCATGCATGAGTACTTTAGCATGGTATAGTTCATGAGCCAGTTAGGTTTTTCGTTGGTCTTTCAAAATTTGCCCAAACTTCGATAGATGCTTGGCTGACCATGTCTTTAGTGTTCTGTTAGCGAGCCGGGCGGCGTAGCTTTGTGAACCGTCTTGGCACCTCTCTATCTCCCTCTCTAGGCAATCTAGGTTCGTGTTTGTTGTTTTTGATTAGAAGCCGTAAGTTCCCTCTTAGGTTCGGTCTCTTTGTGTTGCCCCAGTGAGCTGGTTTAGCCTTAAACGACACTTTAAAAATCGTGCATGGCACTAGTTGTAGCCGTTTGGCCCTGTGGCCGCGGTCACCACGTTCGGGGCTCGCTCTGGCCGTCTGCCTTTCAAGCCGCCGCTGCCTGCCCGGCGGCGCGGCCGTCCTCCTCCTGCCTCACCGGTGCCGCGCTCTGTTGTTGCCTTGATCGCTGCCCTGTTAGCGTCGCGGCCGCTGCCGCCCGCTTCGGGTGCGACAAGAAGGGGGCCATGGCGAGCCCAATTGGCCGTCTTCCATGTTCGCCATAAGTCTCGCCACCTAACCATATCTTTACCCTCTCAATTTAAGCCACTGACGGGCTCCAATTGGGAATTCTACTCGCCGTCGGTCCATGAAAGCCGAACACGGCGCTTTTTCCAAATTGCCATCAACTCGAGCACCACCATCCAATTCCGCTACCCGTGTCTTCTCCGTGATCCCCTCTTCACGTTGCACGCCGAAACCGGGCCGTTGCCGCCGTGCTGGCGGATGACGCGGCCATGCCGCCCGTGGGCGCCCGCCGAAGTCGCTCGGCCGCGTACCGGCTGCTCTCGGCCTTCCTCCGGCCAACCCAATCCTCGGCTAAGTCGGCCGTAGCCTCTTGATGCTTCACCGCTACCTCTACCCGCCCGAGCATTCGTTGGCTCGCCGGAACGGTCACGCCATGGCCGTGGACCGGTTTTGTCATGGCGCCTTCGCGGCGGGGAGGCTTGTCAAAGGCGTCGCGCCGCCCGCCCGCGCCCTAGAGCTGCGTCCTCGCGGAGGGGCCTTCCAGCCACTACGCGGCCGTCGGCGTGGTGCCCGCCGCCGGCCGGTCGCGGTGCGCCACCCAGAGCGTCGTGGCGTCGCGTCCCGGTCAAGGACCATCGCGTTGTAAAGATGGTAACTGCGGGGTGCTAGGTGAGAATTTGCTCTCGCCGTGAATAGTTCCAACGGTGTGTACGTGAATAGCTAGGAGCTCGGGGTCCTTTTTTTTCGCAAAAGGGCCGCGCTGGGCCTCTTTCCCCCGTGGGCTTTCTTCTCCGTGAACCGCCCTGGCTTTGGGCCGCTTGGGCGGAAGTGAGGCGCCCGGCCTGTTTCCCCTTTTAGGTGTTTTTAATTAGTTTTCCAATTTCGAAATGCAAGCAAACTTGTAAAATCAATAGTAAATCGTATAAGTGTCCAAAAAAAATGATGAAACCGGTTTTGTTAGTTTCCTAAATTCATGATCTATCCATTGGTATAGCTTGTTCATGCTTTTCTATTAGATTTTCAGTGAGTATTTAATTGCTCTAGCATGCGTGTCCTTAATAGATTAATTTAGATTAATAATTTATCATGGCAATAAGTAGTAGCCTTAGCTCTAAGCTTTATGCAAAGTGGCATATACATGTGTAATCTCTGTAATTTTGGTAGCTCCTAATGAGTTAGTTTATTAAGGTAGATAAAACACCCGGTTAGAGTATATAATTAAATAACTAGAAAATAGTTATAACTTAAGGTTATCATGAAACGATACTTTGTGAGAGTGACCCTAGCTAAACGTGTTAAGTCATTAGAGCTAGCCGTTAGTATAGTTTGTATGTATCGTATTTTAAGAGTTGTTGTTGCCTTTTTAATTGATTGCATCATCTCTCGCATCGCATCGTCGCATATTATAATAGGAACGATGGTGAACCGATGCAACCGAAGGACTTGGTGTTTTCACGAAAGATGGTGTCATGGTGGACTTCTTTGCGAGATGGAATACTAACTTTGGTTATCTTTTACCCAGGCAAGCCCGGTTCATAACCCCCTAATATTCTGCACTTTATAATATATATATGTTGCATTAAGTGTTGAGGAGTGAATGGAACCCACCTGCATAAATATCCTTATCCTATGAGTCTTACTAGTATGACAGGACCGTATAGATTTGCTATGCTATAGGTTGCCGGTAGAAGTCGAGTGATTTCCGGTCACTCGCGAGAGATAGGATTATTATTAATACTATCATGTTACTATCCTATGGATTATATATGGATAATAAATGGGCCAGGCGGGACGGTATCATGGACCGTGGATGGGCGTTGGGTTTGTTGGGCAACAGAGCGAGGCTCGGTTGCGTTTTTGTCCCGCTTTGAGTCGGTTAAGGACCGATCGTTGCTAAAGGGTTGAAGGTTAAGTCACAGATCTCCTTATCCCGAACACATACTTGTGTATGGGCGCTCGGAAGGCTTGCTCTCTCTTGTCTTGGGTTCCGGCTTCATCCGGACCGGCTGTTCAGGGTGGTGTATACGTGTGTTTTCTTTTTGGGTTGGAGGTCCTTGCACCACATTACGGCTAGGCCGGGAATGTCGGGGCTTGGAGTCCCAGCTTGGACGGGGACTGGAGCCCCGGGCGGGGAGAAAGCAAGTTGTTCTTGTGCGTGTCTAGGATGCAGATGAGGAGTGTGTTTTGGGGTACCCAGCTGGGCACATTGATTCGCGAATCGCCGTTCTTGAACGGTAACGACGAGGACCTTATTCTTGGCATCGTAGTAAGAAATGGAAGATGAAAGATGGATAAAAGAGATTTCGATTGCTTACCACTTGCTTGAAAGTAGTTCGGTGCTCACCTAGAATGGTTAGCTAATGAATTAATCATGGCTACTAAAATTGAACATAAGGGACGCACTGTTAGTAATGCTTTCCTGCAAATGTAAACCCAAGCAAGCCAAATGACCTTGCATATTCTTTTGAGTCATTTATTTCCTCCTGTCGGGTAAGTCTTCTTGAGTACAATTGAGTACTCGGGGTTTTATTCCCATTGCGGTGGCAGGTGGATGTTAGCTGCTAACTCTTGTGTGTGGATTCCTCCTGGTGGGCTCGGCGAGGAAATTCCAATTACGGCTGCGATAGTAGTTTTATTTTCAAACTTAACTAACTTTGTTTTTATAAGAAAAACTCTATCATAAATAATAGTGTCATCATGTCAAATGGTTGGTCATGTAATTGAATAAATGTTTATTTCCGCTGCAATAATGACCAAGTGTACAAGATACATCGTTAAGTTTAAAATAAATCAACTTTCATTTTGCTACACTTGTATTCATCCTTTCCATTTGTTATATAAGACTCGATCAAATGTAAACTTGAGATGTAAGAAATGCAAGAAGGTTGTAAGCTTTATTCCCTTATTTGTGATCCTGAGGAAAACTGTGGATTTTCGAGTTCTCCCGTTGGGTGTGCTCGACAGAATCGATTAAATTAGTGCGCTCCCTTGGGTACTAAGTGTCTAATGGAAGACAAGTACTCTTGTGAGTGTGTTAATTTAGGCGGTTACGCCGCCGGGTGGTATCGAGCATAAATAAGTTTAATAAAGCTACGCAACCCTTTTTAAATTAAAATTTGACAACAAAATCTTTTTCAAAAAGTTAGGGCGTTTGCATGCGAAGTTATATAAGTAGCCCTATTACTATGGTTATGTATCTAGGATAGATGGCACTCTGCTAACTTAGATAGGTTTAATCCTATCTTCTGCAGGTACACTAACTCTCGAGCATAGTTCGATAGCATCGACTAGCTACAGGAGAGAACGATGTGCCAAAACCTGAGAACGGTTGCCCTATATATGGCAATAGTGTGAGGATGGATTAGGACGTGCATTCATGCATTCCTGCTTGTGCATTGTTGTGTTAGCTAATGTGTGTTGGTTTTCCCCTAAATCTAGTTAGACCTAGTTAAAATCTTCCGTCTATCCTCTTCTCAAAACTCTAAGGTCGGTGTCATGTAAATTAGGTGCAGCATGGTCGGGGAATCCTATGGCCTTCGTTCCATCGCCCGTTTCACATTCACCGCGGCCGCATTTAAATCATTTGGGTCACATCCGGTTTTGTTTGCACGCGTTTCCTTTCTCCTTATTCTCTGCGCTCGTGTCGGTCCTTCGCTTCCACCTCGGTGCTCGAGCCCGACACCCGCGCATGGCCTCGGTCATTCACTCTTTTCACGTCGCGTGAATTCTGGCGATCCCTCGAACGTGAAGCCACAGCCATGCCTTTAAAGCCAGCGATGCCGGCACCTCGAGCCTCAACCCTCTGTCGACCCGTCGACCACAACTATAGCCACCCATGGTGCCTTCCCATTTTAAGCTACGGTCTCGCGGTAGACTAGTCAAGCTTCTTGGAGAAGCCTTGCCCAGGCCTCTACAAAAAGAGAGCCACCCCGGTTGTTTTCACCACACCCCCACGCTCGCTAAACATTTCCCCAACCGTTCCTGAGCAAAAACCCATGGCCTCCCAAGAGCCACCATGCCCTTGCCTTCTACCCACCAACCCTCCTAGCCAGCCAGGGCTGACGGGAGTAGTTTGGACCAGCAGCACCTGCCAGGGCGTAGAGGGATTTCCCAAGCTTCTGTATACCACCACACATAGGCTGGGGATCCGAGGCTGTCCCCTTTACGAGGGCTATGAGTGCTTACAGCATGGCATTGAGCGGTGCGAGGTTACCGTCTACATTGGGAAAAGTGACAACTTCCCCGGGTGTAGATGAGTGGAGCGCCACCACCCCGGTTTTTTCGCTTTCCGGACACCTATCGCCAGTAGCCCACAAGGCACCGAGGATCTGTGCCGGATCCATGCGGATGCTCTCGCCTGGTTCACCCATGAGGTTCTTTCCGCCTTCGGACAGGGACTCTCCATTCGGAGAACCCGCATGGAGGCTCTGCGTGGGACGCCCCCCTAAGGCGGTCGATCCCACCGTGGTGTCCACGGCCACGTATTTGCCGGGCCCTGGATGAGCACCACGAGCAGCTTGCCCTCGAGCTGAGGAAGTGCATCACCAGAGCCGAGGAGACCGAGCTCTTCATCCGGAAGCTCCATGTGAGCCTTGCCATGACCCGTGCTCAAGCTGCCACCGCCGAGAGCCGTGAGACCGTCACCGCCGAAGCCCTGCGGGAGGCGGACGACCGCTACGTCAGGCAGATGAGGGATGCCTACTTCGCCGCTCGTGATCAGCGGAGGGCTCCTGCCCCGGAAGGGCAACAACCCCGGATCTTGGAGGGGATACCCGCCTATCCCTGGGAGCGGGTGAGGAATTTGGCAGCACCAGCCGCCCCGCCACCTACTCCAGGTGGAAGACTCGAGGTTGAGTCTCCTCTTCCTTTCACGCAGCCCAACCCAATTTGAAGAGCCTCGGGAGAACACAGCCGTGAAGCCCCTGCCTCGACAATGTAGACTAGTTGCCTGTGGTGAAGTGCCTTGGTTCTGTAGCACGTGTCCTTGCCTTCTCCAGATGTTGTATCCCCGTTGTATCTCGAAGCAGTGTGTTTGCCTTGCAGTCTAGTGACGTTGTGTGTTGTCCCCTGAAATGATTTATCGCCTTTCTGCAGTGGTTATGTTGTGCGTGATTAATGTCTTGCTAACGCGATTAATCAAGAGGGTTAAATAGTCGCTTTAGTCTGGTAGCGGTATAACCTTTTGGTATAGTTTTAGAACGATGTGAGACGACCCTTGCCACCCTCCTTCTCTGCAAAAAAAAAAAGATACCCTCGATTCTCGCCCTCGCAACCGTACCGGACCCCCCCTCTTTTCTTTTTCCTCGATCGTTCACGCGCCTCCGTGGCGCCGTGTCTTCGCCAAATCTCTTTTCCCGCTCGGGCTTGAGTGCGGGCGCACCATGGCCATGAGCCGCCGCCCCCCGGGACCCACCGTCGTTCCCCTCCCACTCAACCTCATCGTCCTCGGTGCGCCGCACACGCGCAACCACTCGTCCCTCCCATTTGAGCTATAAACGCGACCCGCATCTCTCCCTCCGTCACCCAACTCTCCAAATCCTCGGCGCAAAAATCGTTGAGCACCTCTCTTCCCTCGATGAAGCTTGGCTAGATCCAGAGAGAAGCTGAGCTAGAGAGAAGGGATTTGCGGTCCAGTCTTTGCGAGTCAAGCCTAGTCTGGGGGAATCGGATCGTCGGAGACCACCAAGTACGTCGGCCGAAGCAGGAGGATCTGATTTCCATCCCCGAGAGGTTGAATCTAGCCTCGAGCTCACGATGATTGAGTTCCCGCCGACTGTTTCGGATACGTTGGATGTACGCCATGTTTTGGATTATCATTATCTTGTTGTTTTTCCATTGTCCCCGCCTAGCTCATTTCTTTGGATTGAGTGGTTAGGTGTGTGAATCGCTTTGATCATGTAATCCCCTTGTTATTTTGCAATGTAATCGTGTTTTCCTCGTTCTCTTTACCTGCCCCGAATCTCGGGGACGAGATTCTTTTTTAAGGGGGTAGGATGTAACACCACGGTGTTACGCACTTAACCTCTTGCTAAACCATCTCGTGAGCATCATGATTTTGTGCTAATGCATGTGTTGAAGTGCGTAGTTGATTGTTTTCTATCGAGAATGTCAATAAAATTATTAAAGGAAAGCTAGTTTCAAATGCTCTTTATATCACTTAAGGTAATAGATTAATTTTTATTGAGCAAAATTAGCATAGAACATGCATGTAACCTTTAAATAAAGTTTAAAGTATAAACCTTGTAGGTTGCAATGCAACTTGGGTCCCTGCAAAATAATTTGGCTAGATAGTTTTTTTCCGTTAGCCTAAAGATGGTTAGTTGAAAGGTAGTTTCAATTGCTCTTGATTATATCAAGTAAGGAATAAAAGCAAATTTTATCAATGAAGGCGACATATAACTTGTATATTCCACCTAAATAAGTTTGTAGTATAACTTTTATAGGATCTAATGCAACTGGTCTCATGAATGAATAATCGTGCTTGCTAATTTTCCTAGCAGCTCGAAAGCATAATGTGAATTAAATTCGGCTCATGACTTGGGGATTTCTAAGTGCGGGTTTTAGCTTGGCATCCGGTTTTTGATTAAATTCCTTAAACGCTAGATCTATGTTTTTGTATCTTTTGTTGCTCATGAGTGAGTACTTTAGCATGGTATAGTTCATGAGCCAGTTAGGTTTTTCGTTGGTCTTTCAAAATTTGCCCAAACTTCGATAGTCTTGCGAATGACCATGTCTTTAGTGTTACGTTAGCGGCGGCGCGTAGCTTTGTGAACCCGATCTTGGCACCTCTCTATCTCCCTCTCTAGGCAATCTAGGTTCGTGTTTGTTGTTTTGATTAGAAGCCGTAAGTTCCCTCTTAGGTTCGGTCTCTTTGTGTTGCCCCAATGAGCTGGTTTAGCCTTAAACGACACTTTAAAAATCGTGCATGGCACTAGTTGTAGCCGTTTGGCCCTGTGGCGGCCGGTCACCACGTTCGAGGGGCTCGCTACGGCCGTGCCTTTCGCAAGCCGCCGCTGCCGACCGGCCCGGCCCGCGGCCGTCCCTCTGCCTCACCGGTGCCGCGCTCTGTTGTTGCCCGCCCGATCGCTGCCCTGTTAGCGTCGCGGCGCTGCCGCCGCTTCGGGTGCGACAAGAAGGGGGCCATGGCGAGCCCAATTGGCCGTCTTCCATGTTCGCCATAAGTCTCGCCACCTAACCATATCTTTACCCTCTCAATTTAAGCCACGACGGGCTCCAATTGGGAATTCTACTCGCCGTCGGTCCATGAAAGCCCGAACACGGCGCTTTTCCAAATTGCCATCAACTTTCGAGCACCACCATCCAATTCCGCTACCCGTGTCTTCTCCGTGATCCCCTCTTCACGTTGCACGCCGAAACCGGGCCGTTGCCGCCGTGCTGGCGGATGGCGGCCATGCCGCCGTGGGCGCCGCCAAATCGCTCGGCCGCCCTGTGCCCGGCTGCTCTCGGCCTTCCTCCGGCCAACCCAATCCTCGGCTAAGTCAGCCGTAGCCCTACTGATGCTTCACCGCTACCTCTACCCGCCCGAGCATTCGTTGGCTCGCCGGAACAGTCACGCCATGGCCGTGGACCGGGCTGTCATGGCGCCTTCCGCGGCGAGGCTTGTCTAAGGCGTCGCGAGCCGCCCGCCTTGCCCCTAGAGCTGCGTCCTCACGCGGAGGGCCTTCCGGCCACTACGCGGCCGTCGGCGTGGTGCCGCCGCCCGGCCAGGTCGCGATGCGCCACCAGGCGTCGTGGCGTCGCGTCCCCGGTCAAGGACCATCGCGTTGTAAAGATGGTAACCTGCAGGGTGCTAGGTGAGAATTTGCTCTCGCTGTGAATAGTTCCAACAGTGTGTACGTGAATAGCTAGGAGCTCAGGGTCCTTTTCGCAAAAGGGCCGCCGCGCGCGGGCCTCTTCCCCGCGTGGGCTTTCTTCTCCGCGCGGGCCGCCTCTGCTGGGCCGCTTGGGCCGGAAGTGAGGCGCCCGGCCTGTTTCCCCTTTTAGGTGTTTTTAATTAGTTTTCCAATTTCAGAAATGCAGCAAACTTGTAAAATCAATAGTAAATCGTATAAGTGTCCAAAAATGATGAAACCAGTTTTGTTAGTTTCCTAAATTCATGATCTATCCATTGGTATAGCTTGTTCATGCTTTTCTATTAGATTTTCAGTGAGTATTTAATTGCTCTAGCATGCGTGTCCTTAATAGATTAATTTAGATTAATAATTTATCATGGCAATAAGTAGTAGCCTTAGCTCTAAGCTTTATGCAGTGGCATATACATGTGTAATCTCTGTAATTTTGGTAGCTCCTAATGAGTTAGTTTATTAAGGTAGATAAAACACCCAGTTAGAGTATATAATTAAATAACTAGAAAATAGTTATAACTTAAGGTTATCATGAAACGATACTTTGTGAGAGTGACCCTAGCTAAACGTGTTAAGTCATTAGAGCTAGCCGTTAGTATAGTTTGTATGTATCGTATTTTAAGAGTTGTTGTTGCCTTTTTAATTGATTGCATCATCTCTGCATCGCATCGTCGCATATTATAATAGGAACGATGGTGAACCGATGCAACCGAAGGACTTGGTGTTTTCACGAAAGATGGTGTCATGGTGGACTTGCTGCGAGATGGAATACTAACTTTGGTTATCTTTTACCCAGGCAAGCCCCGGTTCATAACCCCCTAATATTCTGCACTTTATAATATATATATGTTGCATTAAGTGTTGAGGAGTGAATGGAACCCACCTGCATAAATATCCTTATCCTATGAGTCTTACTAGTATGACAGGACCGTATAGATTTGCTATGCTATAGGTTGCCGGTAGAAGTCAGTGATTTCCGGTCACTCGCGAGAGATAGGATTATTATTAATACTATCATGTTACTATCCTATGGATTATATATGGATAATAAATGGAGCCAAGGCGGGGACGGTATCATGGACCGTGGATGGGCGTTGGGTTTGTTGGGCAACAGGCGAGGCTCTGGTTGCGTTTTTGTCCCGCCTCGAGTCGGTTAAGGACCGATCGTTGCTAAAGGGTTGAAGGTTAAGTCACGGATCTCCTTATCCCGAACACATACTTGTGTATGGGCGCTCGGAAGGCTTGCTCTCTCTTGTCTTGGGTTCCGGCTTCATCCGGACCGGGCTGTTTGGTGGTGGTGTATACGTGTGTTTTCTTTTTTTTGGGTTGGAGGTCCTTGCACCACATTACGGCTAGGCCGGGAATGTCGGGGGGCTTGAGTCCCAGTTGGACGGGGACACGGAGCCCCGGGCGGGAGAAAGCAAGTTGTTCTTGTCTCGTGTCTAGGATGCGGATGAGGAGTGTGTTTTGGGGTACCCATTTGGGCACATTGATTCGCGAATCGCCGTTCTTGAACGGTAACGACGAGGACCTTATTCGGCATCGTAGTAAGAAATGGAAGATGAAAGATGGATAAAAGAGATTCGATTGCTTACCACTTGCTTGAAAGTAGTTCAGGTGCTCACCTAGAATGGTTAGCTAATGAATTAATCATGGCTACTAAAATTGAACATAAGGACGCCTTGTTAGTAATGCTTTCCTGCAAATGTAAACCCAAAGCAAGCCAAAAACTTGACCTTGCATATTCCTTGGAGTCATTTATTTCCTCTGTCGGGTAAGTCTTCTTGAGTACAATTGAGTACTCGGGGTTTTATTCCCCCCATTGCGGTGGCAGTGGATGTTAGTCGCTAACTCTTGTGTGTAGATTCCTCTGGTGGGCTCGGCGAGGAAATTCCAATTACGTTGCGATAGTAGTTTTATTTTCAAACTTAACTAATCTGTTTTTATAAGAAAAACTCTATCATAAATAATAGTGTCATCATGTCAAATGGTTGGTCATGTAATTGAATAAATGTTTATTTCGCTGCAATAATGACCAAGTGTACAAGATACATCGTTAAGTTTAAAATAAATCAACTTTCATTTTGCTACATTGTATTCATCCTTTCATTTGTTATATAAGACTCTGATCAAATGTAAACTTGAGATGTAAGAAATGCAAGAAGGTTGTAAGCTTTATTCCCTTATTTGTGATCCCGAGGAAAACGTGGATTTTCGAGTTCTCCCGTTGGGTGTGCTCGACAGAATCGATTAAATTAGTGCGCTCCCTTGGGTACTAAGTGTCTAATGGATTGTGAGTGTGTTAATTTAGGCGGTTCTCCGCCACACCCTGACTCCTGAACCGTCTCCTTCGATACACTATGGGTTCCTTCTCTTGCTCAACTTGCTCCCCCTGACTCCTGAACCGTCTCCTCTGGTACACTATGGGTTCCTTCTCTTGCTCAACGTTTACCTCTATGGGTTCCTTCTCTTGCTCAACATTTACCTCGGTATTTCCTCTATCAGTTGTCTCCTCACTCTCATCACCAACTACCTCATCACCAACTATCTTTTCACCTTCACAGTCACCATTCCTCACATCACCGACTCCATTATCCTGATGAATTTCCTCTTGAGTTTCAGGCCTATCCTCTGGACATGGGATGGTACCAACAATCACCGTCCTTCTAGTATCATCAACTCCTTCATTCTCCCCCTCTCTACTGTCACCCTCAGTGACTGAAGAGAATTCCTCCAACAATGGATCAAGGTTCCATGGTTGTGTATAGTATGGTTCAGACTCCCTGAACGTCACATCCATACTCACAAACAATTTTTTTTCCAATAGGGTCCCAACACTTGTAATCCTTTTGTGTAGAAGAGTATCCAACAAAAACACACTTCACCGCCTGAGGATCCAACTTACCAACTGAAGATCTGTGATCCCTAACAAAACATACACAACCAAATACTCTTGGGGGTACTTTTTAAACTCTTCTTTGTCCCAAAGAAGTAGCTCTCTGGTGACTTCATACCTAGAATCCTAGATGGCATACGGTTGATCAAGTACACTGCTGTTAACACTGCTTCACTCCAGAGATATTTGGGCACATTCATCTAAAACAGATTGATCTTGCTACCTCCAACAAATGATGATTCTTCCTCTTAGCAACACCATTTTGTGGTGGGGTACTAGGACAAGTAGTTTGATGTATGATCCCATGTTCCGAGAGATAAGCCCCAAAACCATCATTCACATACTCCGCTCCATTATCAGTTCGGATAATTCGGATTCTAGCATTGAATTGATTTTCAACCAACTTATGAAAGTCCTGGAAACACCGAAGGACATCATGCTTACCCCTAAGCATGTAAACCCATGTCATACGAGTATAATAGTCAATAAATGTGACAAACCATTTAAATCCACTCACAGATGTAAGCGGCGGGGACCCCAAACATCGAGAATGTATTAACATAAAAGGTTCACAACTCAGGAGGCCAATACTAGGATATGTTGTCCTTGTATGCTTCCCAAGTTCACAAGCATCACACACAAGTTTCTTTATGTCCACATTTTTAAAAACATCAGGATATAATTTATTCAAGCTTCCAAAGGGAACATGTCCTAACCGGCGATGAAGTAAGTAGATATCCCTCTCTTGTGTCCCAAGTAGCTACCGCCAATGTTGCTCCTGGTTGATGAACCACAGCCCATTACGCCTGACTCGGTCCCAATCACTTTTCCCGTCCTCTTCTCTCGAAGAATACAGAAATTTTCATCAAATGTAAGCGTGCATTTAAACCGATCAATAAGTGAGCTAACAGAGAGAGAAGATTGATGGGAAGGAGGGAACATGCAAAGCAGTAAGATAAATGAAGGGATGGAGTGCACTCTATAGACCCTACACCATGAATGGGTTGGGAGGTACCATCGGCCAGTTTGAATAGTCTCGAGAATATGATGTGGGATATATGTTTTAAAAGAACTAGATGTGCCAATGACATGTTTGGAAGCTCCCGAATCAATAACCCATTCTATGTTATGCCTACATGTGGATGCAAGTGCACGTGCTCGAGTACCTTTGCCCAAGTGGGCATAGTTGGCAAAGTTACCAAAGTGGGTGGTGGTGGCCACTACACCCATCGGAGTAATCTTGGAGGCTTCGGATGCTTTAAACTTACGCCATTGTTCCCACTGCTTGACCTGTTCTCCAGTTAAGGTGAGGGACTAAATCTCAACATTAGCCTGAGGGCCACTCTCTATGGTAGAACCCTCCATGGCTGCATGGGCTTGAGGGGCACCACGACCTCGGCCGCGTCCTCCTGCACGTCCACCACCACGGCCACCACGGCCTCCTTGATCGCTACGAGCACCACCACGACCTCCTCGAGTCCCACTCCTACCACCATAGTTTCTTGGAAGGGGACAATTGTAGCTCATGTGTCCCTTCTCACCATTGTTGTAACACACCCGCTCTGCCATAGTGGTATAGACTGACTTCACAAGATTGTCACCACTCATCATCCGAAGCCTACTCTCCTCAATGACCATGGCTGACACCGCCTCCTCCATGGTAGGAAGACTCTCCTGGTAGCAAAAAGCAGCCCTCCTGCTCTCGAACTCTGGGTCCAAGTTTCTCAGAAAATGAGTCACCCTCCTATCCTCTATCCACTTCTTGACATCCAGTGTATCCTGTGGATCCCTCATACGGAGTGGAGCATAGTGATCTAGCCCCCCCCCCCAAATATTGCAGCTCACTAGCATATTGCTCCTTGATCGCCCCCTTGTTTCCTTTGCATCGGCCTTATTCGAATCTCCATCATCACCATCACATTCCCTCGCTTGGAATACATGTTACTTAGGGTTCTCCATATTTGTGCTGCAGTATGCATACCTTCCACCATTTTACTAACAGATGGTGACATGGATGCTAATAAACATACCACTATGGTAAAGTTTGTCATACGCCAAACTCTCCACTCGGGGCTAAGTTTGTCAGCTGGCTCAACACAATCCTCCGCCAGATAGTATTCTACCCCCTTTCCACCTAGGAGCACCTGCACTCTTCTGGACCAACTCAAATAATTCTTGCTTCCCTCTAACTTCACATCATTCGGTATGAGTTCTAATTTTAGTTCACGCACCTCCCTAGGACCGATCAAATTCATCTCCATGAGTCCTTGAATCCAGGATTTCATCTCATCTCTCAACTCACTTTTGGTAATCAGCGGATCACCACCACCATTACCACCACTGTCTCCTGCCTCCTTGGTTGCATCATCCTTCGGATCCATTTCCTCCTTGAATCAGACCTCTCAACAGGCACCACACCGTAGCACCTCAACGCCAATCAGAAGCACAACCTTGCAGGCAGCAGACTTCTACCTTTACCAAGGAACCATGACCCACCAGATCCTCGCACCTCAATGGCAGCGACACACAAACCTGCTTCCTGCTTGCCTCCTCAATCACAGAAATCAATCAGCTTGCCAACATGAAGAACCTGATCCGAGTAGCCAACTTCACGGCGTTTCTAGCAGATCAACACCGCCACCTTTGGTCAGTGCCTTCTCTGCCTCAAGCAGGAGGCCCACGAGCCCCGTCGGACCCGCCCGGGCCCCTCGCCGCCTCCGGCCCGACACCGGGCGCCGCCCGTACTCTGCGCGGCACCGCCTCCCGGCTTACGCGCATTGCTCACTCCACCGTGGAGGAAGCGGCCGGTGCTCGCCCGTCGCCCGCGGGCGTGCGTGCGGCGCTTCGCGACGCCCATTCGCTGTTGCGCGCGCGCTGCGGCGCTTCGGCCCATTGCAGCGCGTGCAGCCTTCGCGCCCGAACCTCCACACGCCGGCCGTCGCCTCCACACGCCCGGCCAACTCTCGCGCCTCCACCACGCGCTCACGTTTGCGCGTCGTCGCCACAATCGCCGCCGGAGGTAACCCTAGCTCTGTATACCATGTTGCAATTTGGGGAAAACTCTGTCTGGCTGTTTCCAGAACAGAGCCTCTCTATTTCTTCTTCTTACTTTCACATATAAGTCCCTTTACAATTTATTATTTACACCAACAGGGACAAAGACAAAGCAGAAAGATTACAGTTTTATATGTTTTGTTATTGATGTTTGTGATTCTTGGATGGCTTCCCACAGCATGAATCTTGATCTGGTATCTATGCAAACACTGAGGAACTCAAGAAAAGTTTTCTTCTAGAACAAATATATATATATAGCATGCTAAGTATCAAGGTTTACCATCCAAATGTAATCAATGAAGTGAAACATGCAACTTAGCAATGTAAGTAATCCCTCGGTTCCAAATTATAAGACGTTTTGGCTTTTCTAGATCCATAGCTTTTGCTACACACCTAGATGTATATTATTTCTAGACACATAGTAAAAGCTATAAATCTAGAAATGCCAAAACGTCTTATAATTTGGGAAGGAGGAAGTAGCAAATAAGTTATTTAAAAAACTTAGTGCATGACACGTGCACTTGGGGGCTAACAAAGTATGGCTGGAAAACCAAAAACATGGACGGTGGCATGACAAAGTTATGGCAAGTTAGGTTGCAAACCAAACACAGCAATACTACTCAACTACCTTTGAGTCTTTGACAACTTACACATGTTGACACTACTATCCTAAGCAGTAATACACCCCAAATAGTTGAGGAGATGGCTGGTGGATAGAGGTTCTTGGACCTAAATATATCTGGATATGCCCCCCCCCTAACAAGACAGAAGATGGCTACTATATTTCTACGAGCCAAAATGTATTTGGGTATATGTTTATAGAAAGCAATATCAGAAAAGAACGAAACATCAAGGTAGCATAATAATAGGCCAATGTTGCCAAAATTTGGATATACTTCTGAAAAGAGCAATGAGTACATAAACTTACAGAAAATATCATTATGTGGCAAGGATACTGAAACTTCGGGGTGAAATACTGAGCCATGATCCAAACAGCATTTATCTCATCCTGCTCAACCTAAGAGTGACATAGATTTAAATCAAATATCTAAACTCAGAAGTGTGCCTCAAATAGAATGCAGGCGAAGCATTGAATGTAGTGAATCAATGTCTTATATTTGATCTTTGTAACTTGCAATTAGGCTACCTACCTCATGAGAATGTCCAAGACGGAGGTTATTTATTGTTCCAAATACTCCATGTTGTGAAATATAGAATGCATTATTCAGAACATTTGTATGCTTTAACTCAGATGGGCACGAGAAACTTCTATTTTTGCCAAAAT
>JADLZL010003402.1:0-137114 GCA_015844335.1 Chrysopogon serrulatus
AGGATTGTTTAGCAAACTGAATGTGAGAGTGTAGCTCTTTTGGCTTGTTGCTTCCTCATCAGATTATCACTTTGCAAAGTAGCTCTGGAAGCCATGTTCTTGTTTGCTCTTCTGACTTTACCAAGTGGTCATCAAGATGAGTTGCGCATTCTAGGGAGCCCCGAGAGTTGGAGGATGTCTTGGTCAATAAGCTCAACAAGGTCCCTTATCTGATCTGCATCTTGAACCAGAATATTTATGTCCTTGGTCAGTAGCAGAGCAATTTCCCTCAGCCGAGCTTGATTCTCTGATGACAATCTCTACTGAGATGTGGCTTCTTCACCTCCCTCATTGATATACTCCTCAACAGTGAAGGAGTAGCTGATAGTCGGCTTGATATCATCCTTAAGAGAAAAATTATTAGCCAATTGGTCAAGTTTACTAAAGAATTCAATGGAGCAAGGCATTACCTTCTGAATAGAGTCTTCTTCTAATTGGATCCTGCCCTGGCTTAGTTGAGGGCTCGGCTGAATGCCCAGAGATGATGAGCTAGCAACATGATGAGGAGAAGGTTCTTCAGTCATCCTATCCAAGAGTTGATCGATGCAAAGTAACAGAGTGTGTGCTTCGTTGAATGCATCTAGGGACAGAAAATGGGGTGATCAACCGAGAAAATGTTACCAATATGGCCGGTAGCTTCCTGGATTTTTGCATCTTCAAGCAGAGGCCCGAGGAGAAGTCTCAATGGTTGTTAAAGCATTGGCCCTTTGAAAGTTTGACCTATGGCTGCAAAAACAGAGGAAGTAAGCACAAAATTATTGCCTAAATGAGGTGACAAAGATATACCTTGGGGAGACAATTTGGCTTTCTTAGATCTTGTTCTCCTAGGCACAGTGACATCCCTTGCTTGAGTTAGCAGCGGCTTTCCTTTTGCTTTCTCCTCTTGAAGATGTGTACCCAAAGTTGCATGGGTTTTCATGAAGGGCTGCGAGTGGGGGCATTAAAACCCAAAGCGGGGAAATGGCCCAAACCTAATAGTATTGAACCACTTGAGAAGGAGGGATGGGCTCAATGTCCTGTAAATAGCAAAGTATTAAAGTCAGGGATAAATTCAGAATCAGGAAGGTTGTGGGTACAAGGAAATCACCTCACTATCGAGTCAAACCGAGCTTGCAGACTCTTGACATAGAGGATCTTATTTGGTATGTTGAAAATGTGAGCACGCCACTCTTGCCACCGGGAGACAAACAAGGGATGGGCAACATCTATCACCCCAAGAGGGAAAGGCTCATATCTGAGGCAGGTCCCATCTAAGTTCAAAAACTTTCTTGGCCTCCATGTCATCTCCTATTTTCTCTACGGGCCTTATAGTTTTTGAGAAGAATAGCCTTGGGGGCGGCCCACACCCCTAATTGTCCGCCACCATGTTTGGGTTGTAGAATTCATAGGTGGGGTGCAGTAACCTCCCATGGTGAAATTCTGCCGCGGAACACAAGGCTTGATGAAAGAATTGAAGATCTACGTGGATGGTTTGTCCGAACAACCAGTCTCATAGCTAAACTTGCGAGGCGTAGTCGATTTTCATTCTCTCTCGTAGGGGAGCCAGATCACATTGTCAAAGCCTTTAAAGAACAGCTTGAATAGATGGCCAATATCTATGTCAATTATAATGGTGGATGCTGCCTCTCCATATGTCTGGCAAGCTTTCTCTTTCACTGCATCATCTTCAGCATAATTAAGCGAAGGGATGCCCAAATCATGAAGGTCCCGTGAGACTATCGGTGCATGTACAGCTGCGGCCACATCTAAACCAACCACCGGGGGCCATTTACACGGTGAATTTCTCCATCTTTGGCGCATTCGGGCAGTGGTTTGATGCATCATATGGTAAATGGTACCCAAAAAGGTACTTGCCTAAGGGAATCAAGGTGCTGCGGCCGGGTTCTTCAGACCATTACCATGTGATTCAGGGTTGGCTCATTAGATTTGCCACAAAAGATGAATCTGCACAGCCACATATTCATGAAAGCTTTATATTCTTTGTCAGCCACGGCACTAGTTGACATGTAAGTTTGGATGTATTTTGCCTATCTAACTCCTGACTTGACTGCCTTCTGGTTGCTATTGCTTTTGTACTTTGAAGGGTACACTGGTGCCGTCACATTTAGGCCAGTCATCATGAAGATATCTGCCAGAGTGAGAGACATTGGGCCATGACCAAAGATAAAAGCATTGACCGCATTAGACCAGAAATGGGTGGCTGCTATCAAGAGAGAGTCGTTCCTAGGGGTCTCTGACAAGGATAGCTCCAAGCAATGCTGGATATCTTGAGTTTTCCGGTGACTGCTGCTCTTGTTCAGAATCCTCCGGTACCAATCTCTCCATCCAGCAATTGGGGGAAACGGCCAAGTTTTGAAGGTATTCGGCCAATGATTCGGTGGGGTGACTCCAGATTTGAAAGGGATCCTCAGAGTTTCCTTCTCGACAAACTCGATCGGGTTGGGATCTCCCATCGGACCGAGGAAATAAGAATTTGGGTTCGCCGCATAGGGAATCAGGATCTCATCCTTGTATTCCTTCAAAGAACGATGCAATCGTAGAAAGTAAATCAAAAGGGGGCAGAGAATCGGTGAAGAAATTGCTGAATATGTGAGGGAAACGAGAAATTACCTCTGGAACTCCATCCTGGGTCGCCATTGGAGATCTAAAGTGGGATTCGAACTTGGATCAAGGAATTCAGGCTTCGAGTGGCGGCTGCGAGTTTGAACAGTGTTGACCTAAATGAGAAGAGAATTTATGGTCAATTTCGGAATAAAATCACTTTTATCCCGAAATTGAGGGGGCATGTGTTAACACTGGATTTTGGTAAAGGCCGAGAAGATGACAGGTGGGCCAGTGCAACAAGCTCACGAGGAGGCAAGTGTTCAGAGCATTCAGCAACGCCTGCGCAATCGGCTAACTTTAAATGATTCGGCAACGCTTGTGCGATCGACTGACTCTGGATGATTCGGCAAGCATTCGTGCGGTCGGCTATCCTTGGAGACGGTGACTCCATTCGGGAAGTAAAAGGTGGCGAGCAGAAAACCGAATAGAAAGCGAGGAACGTGATAATCGAGGACTCCAAGGAGGATTAAAGCTAGGAGTCGCCATACTTTTGAGTTACCTTTAATATATTGTGTAATCGTAATCTCTTAGGATTCATGTTATGTCCGGGTTATAAATATAAGCCCTCGACCATTGTAAAGAGATTTACAATCAAATCAATACAACCGGCCCCGTGCCAAGTTTCGAGTCCTTTGTCGTGTCGTCGAGTTTCTTCGAGAGGAGCCATCGATCCATCGACCTCCGTAAGTACCGACAACCTTGCTATCATGTCTAGTATCATGCGGTGGATTTAGATCTTGATGCAAGTAGTCTTGTTTATCTCGACTGGATGGCCGTGCGGCAGGCGTCTGCTTGATAATCAAGAAGTCTTTGTTTACGCTTTGTCTATCTCGACTAGATGGCCGCGGCGGCGAGCGCCCGCTTGGTAGCTTAGCGAAGCAAGACAGTTATCGGCTTTATTGATTTGGCAAGATCTAATAGATTCATTAAGTTATCATGTGTTGCATGTCTTTAATGTTTACATTTTTGTAACACTCTTTGTCCAATCTAGATTGATTAGTTTCGGCTCTTTATCTTTATAGATCTATTTGCTCTTTAAATGTCTTTATCCTCATGTTGTCGTGATAAGTAGATCATATGCTTATATAGCCGAATCAGATCAATCTAGATTGTTACATGTTGCGGGTTCTTACATGTCAAGTGCGTTTCAATCATAATAAAGCTGAGTGTCGTGCGGCGGATACAAGTTTTTATTAGGTTTGCTCGTGCTAGCTTATATGTTCCTTCTTCATGGACCCCGAGTCGGCTAGTCTGGCGATCTTGGTTATGCTTCAACTCGTAATTAACTTTCACTTGTTCAAACATGTCTTTTTCATGCACGTGTGATCGGCAATCAATGCTTTACGTGTTCTGTCTTTATATCAACCGAATGAATCACATGCATGATTGGCAGACAACTCTTATAGCTATATGTCGTCGTAAGTGGCTTCAGGGCCGTATATACGGAACTGTCTGGTCTCACTCGGCATGTTTCGATTTTGTATTTAACGATCTTTATCCCTTGTCGGGCCAGTCAAACCGACCGGCACGCCTTCCGGATCTCCAAACCGCAGGGCACCCGATTGAAGCCACGCTTTCGGCTTTTGTGTGTGCGACACAGTGTGTCACGTTGTGTGTCAACAATATGTATCATGTATGTCTGTAGTATCGTATTCTTCTTATGTTTGAATGAACTATCTCTAAGCCTCTGTGAAAGTTCATACTCTGACATCGAAACAATTAACCTGCGTTTTTTTCAGTGGTTATTTCGGTATCTATCTACCTCTTATGTGTCTAAGCATATTTACTTGGCAACCGGCAATACATATATATTATTGTATTCACATCAGAATAGGGGAATTTTTGTTTCTAGTGTGATGTGGGTATTTTTGTCAATGGTGACTACATTGGAGATTGTTGCAAATGGTTTATACTCTCACTTAGCTCACTAGAAGAGGAAAGAAGCATAAATAGAAAACTGCAGAGAATTGCTATCAGAATGTAGTTAAAATTACATAGAAAGCGAGGGACTTTCTTCTGTTGTGATGTAGAGTAACTTTCTTCTGTTGAGAAATGAGTCCTTGGATGTATGGGATCTTATGAATAACTAGTCTTTTTGGGGAGGCTGTGAACCTGAGGGGTTTCAGTGTCATGATGTTCCAACAAGCCATCGGATAATTTCTTGCAATATTTGAACTTTTAGAATGCTGAGTTCACACTGGAGAAGCCTCTTCCATTCTTTTAACAATCCATCAGCTTCATGGTCGCAGCATTTTGATATGTAAACAAATTTACTATACTGTACCCAGTGAAACCCCTCATCCAAATTTTTGGGCAATGAGCAGACACCATGTGGCCGCACCTTCCTTAACTCCTTCGATGCTAGAGTTTGAAGGATAGGGGTTTGCATTTCGAGGGCTGGAGATGCTAGAATCTGGCATGTTCGAAAGGGAGATTATTGTTGGTGGCAGGTCGGTCCGGCACCAGTAGTGGTACCGTGGTAGGTCGGTCCGGTAGTAGATCAGGAGACCCCTTATATGGTGTGGGTGGGGCAGGAAGGAGGTGGCCGTGTCTCCTGCCAATGTAGGTCCCCACTCTCCAGTGAGACCCTACCGCCCCAGTGGCTGGATGGTGACTGCAGACCGTCTGGGGCAGCATCGAGGTGTCCTCAGCAATAGGGAGCTGACCTGAGGATGAAGATGACCACGTGCCTTTGGATGCTGATCCGATAGTGGAAAGTTTTAGGTGTGATGTCCTTGGAAAAACTCGAGTACAAATGTAATCAGGCACGTGAAGACAATCTTATATAGTGATGAGTTAAGATCCGCTCTTCTGATGTGAAAGTGGCTTAGCTTTGTGTTTAGTGATGGCGAAATTTCACAATGCATGTTCTTACGGCAAGCTCAATTTCACTTTTCGGAATGAACATGTTACGAACAAAGTTCGACTTGGCTTTAACATGTTCCTTTCAGGTTGCACAGCTAACCTTTGGGATCAAACTTGGAGCTTCTTAGACGTCAGGAGAAAATATCTACCGGAGAAACCACATGACCTTTTGGTTGAACGGCAGTGTAACTAACCTTTGGAGCCTCTATTTTATGGCTAGATTTGGCTGTCGACTTGGGACTTTGGATCCAAGGGTTTGGCTCTTTCCTTCAAAAACTATTTTGTTTCTCGCATTTCTCATGAGAACTAATTAACATGCGGCACTGTTCAGTTGGCTGATAAGCTGAAAACAGCTAATTTTTATGAGAGAGAAACACTGTTGAAACAACTTATAAACCGAAGCGAGCATAGCCACATTTTAACCTACATATATAGTTACTTTGCACCTGCTTTGTTTCGGAACGAACGGGGTAGCAGAGTAGCAGAGGCGACTTGCGGCGGACACCAAGGCCAGTGTGCCTCTGTCATGTCAACCTCACCGGCGCCCGGCAGGGACCAATCAAAGTGGTAGAGGAGCCTGCACGAGCGCCATCTCCAAGACCGGCAGCCCGTAGGAGATCCCCGGGCACATCCTCCGCCCAAAGACCGAAGCGGTATGTACTAGTAGCTACTCCCCGTGAAGTCGGTGACGCCGCCATCGAACCTCTCGGGCTTGAACTTGTCGGCGTCCTCCCCCAGTACTTGGGGTCCCTCCCGACAGCCCACGCGTTGACGACGACCCGGGACCTCGCCGGAATCGGTAGCCGTCAATCTCGCACGCGCCGACGCCTCCCCCGCTGCACGGCTGCACCGGGGCCGGTGCAGCCGAGGCGTCTCCTTGATCATGAGCTTCAGGTACGGCAGGCGGGCCGCCTGGATATCGGCCTCCGAGACGACCGCCTTGCCCCGAACGCCTCACGGATCTCGCCTTGCAGCTTGGCCATCACCATCGGGTTCCGCATCAGCTCCGACATACCCCAGATCCGGGGCGACGACGCCGGCGTCCCGTCCCGGCCGTGAACATGTCGAATATGATCATTTTGATGCTGTCCCTGGCTGAGGTGGGAGCGCCCCCGAGGGAGCTCGCTGCTCCTCCTAGGCCGATGAGGAGATCGACGAGATTCTCCTCGTCGTCGTCGTCCCCTCGGCGGCGGCGTGTCTGTTCGACGGCCTCGGCCAGAACTGCAGACCTTGCCCGCAGCAGACTTCTCATCCCGGGCATGTGTCCTCTCCTCTATGACATCCTCCGGGGTGGAGTCCACAAATCCCCGTGGGACGTCCTCCAGCGTGCGGCGCATGCCGGTCACCGCGGCGAGCAACGGCCGCCAGGTCGAGAAGAGGTCGGGGATCTTGAACCCGCTGGACAGCACCACCCCTTGTGCTAGCCTCCACAGGAAGTGTCTCAAACGGCCCAGGCCTTCCATTTTCCAAATCGCGGACCAGAAAGTTTCGTCATTGCTATTGTTTGAGGAACTTCCAGCTGACTGATCATGTGAGCTGTTTCTCTAGAGGTCGTCGCAAAATACTCTGTATGCAGACTTGACAGAGAACAAGCCTTTAGGATCAAAGTGCCAGGCAAGGACATCCTCCATGTCTGGATGGATAGGAATGGCGAGGATTTACGCTGCATCATCCCTCCAAAAAGTACTAAGGACCAGCTCCCTGTCCCATTGTCCCGTGTTCGGGTTGATAAGTTCCGCAACCCGTGTCAGTAAATTACTAGCTCTAGGAGTAATTGGACGCCGTGTCACTCCCCTAGGGATCCAGGGATCCGACCAAATTTTGATCATTTCGCCATCGCCCACACGCCAAATAATTCCCTTCTTCAGCAGCTCCACTCCCTTCAAGATACTTCGCCATGTATAGGATATCCCCTCATGGGGCTTTGCACTTAGGAGATCACCCTGACGGAAATACTTAGCCTTAAGGACCCTCGCACACAGGGAGTCAGGATTCTGTAGCAGCCTCCAACCTTGCTTTGCAAGCATGGCCATATTAAAAGCATGGACATCTCTGAACCCTAACCCCCCTTGTTTCTTGGGTTTTTTTCAGCTTTTCCCAACTAAGCCAATGCATCTTATTTTCTTTGTCGTTTTGGCTCCACCAATATCTACACACTTGACGGCTAATCTGATCACAAAGTTCTTTGGTTATATCAAAGCACCCCATTGCATATGTAGGAATAGCCTGTGCCACTGCCTTTATCATCACTTCCTTTCCAGCAACGGATAGAAACCTCTCCTTCCACCCCTGAATTCTTTTCCACACCCGGTCCTTCAAGAAACTAAACACTTGAGATTTATTGCAACCTACATGTATCGGAAGACCTAGATATCTGTCATTGAAAGATTCTCTGCTGATCCCCAACCTTTGCATCACAGTATATCGGAAGACCTAGATATCAGCGTCTAGAATCTGTCCAGGTGCTGCGTCACCTTTATTTAGTTCGTTGGGCCGTGTATCGTCTTGAGCCCATTAGGGGGGGCGCGTCCAGGGTAGGCGACGACCCTAAGACCTTTATAATTATTAGTCGCCACCATCGTTAGGGTTTGGGTTTTGCTTAAGATTAATCAGTCCATTGACAGTCGCCGTTCAACGGTTTGTGGAACCCCAACTTGAGAACTTAATCATTCATCTGCAGTTTGTCCCAACTTTCTGAGCTGCGTTCTTTCGAGTTCTTGCTTGTGTTCTTCGTTTCACAGGCACGGATTAGCCTTCTTGGTGAGGTCAACCGGTTGGTGACACGGTTGATAACCTGAGAAATCGTGGTGCTAAGGTTGCAAGGTTCGGGTCTTTTGATCTGAAGCCGGATCGGTGTGTCGCGTTCCAATCAAAATGAGAGCTATCTAGGACCTAACGGAAGATCGGGAATCACGTCCCCATCAAGTGGTATTTAGAGCTTAAGGTATACCGTCAGGTTCGAAGTTATCCCTTAGTTCGTGTTTTGTTTCATCCCATAGTTCACGGCCATATTTGTTTCCTGTCCTACAACCTCTCCGCGTCATAGCCTTTGCATATTTCGGTTTCAGAGTTCGTAGTGTTGACTTTGTGTCTAGGTTGAGATCTTGTTGCTGGTTAGGTTGTGTTAGAGTTCATTGTGTGTGTTTATCTCAATCGTATCTACCCTATCCACTGTGCCCAAACAAGTCGAAGCCACCACATTACTCGACTTGCCCCCGCTAGCCGCCTTGTGTGATATCTCGCCGCGCGCTAACCCTAGATAGGTTGCAAGCCGCTGCTATTTCGCTTGCATCGCAGCTCTCCTTACATCATCTAGCGAATACCTGTGATCGATGTTGGAGTTTAGGGACGCTTTGCCCTAACTGCCGCCGCCGTGTTGTGCCTTGCAACAAACATAACTTGAGGTACCTTCGGTAAAACAGGCATAACTTTTCGCTCGTTTATCAGAAAAATCTGAAAAAAATTCAGCAGCTTCTTGACACCATTCTGAGGGGACCCAAACTGCCTATGGCCTGTTTGGTTTCGTTAAAATTGCCAAAAAAATTTAGGAAAATAAAGAAAAAAATTATCAAGGTTTCTGCACGCTTTTCAGAGAACGTGCTGAATTTCTATAGACCACATTCCACCTCAGTTGGAGGTGCCAATTTTTGTGGTTACATCTTTTGTGATCCTTGTTCAGAGAAAAAAATATAAAAAAATAGTGAAAAAATAAAAAAGTTTGATTTCTACTAGTGCCTTTAGCAAAATCCGAGGAAAATTCAGAAAAAGGAAAAATTCGAGCTCTCGGCAAAGTGAGCGTGTGTCTGTCTCGGTGTCTTTAGCTAGTTGTTTCGTGTGTTCTTATCATCCATCATATTTATTTCTCCACCTTGTTCCTTACACAACTGAGACTTGCAGCACTTTAGACCAGCAACGAGAAAGAGTGCTTAGGACTATAATTCAGCATTACTATCTCATTCTTGATTTGTGTGCCATATATACATATTATTCTCATTTTGTGCCTTCCAAGCTCCACATATTCTTCAGATCAAGTACAGAAAAAGGATCCTTGCAATCGCGGATTGCCGCATCTCTATTGTGTATCACAACCGCCCACCGAAAGTGTTACCATCCGCCGCTTGCATTTGTAAGAACGTCGGTAAGAACTTGGTAAGACGCCTAGTGAGGGTGTGATTCCACCAAGTAACCCACAAACAGTTATTAGAGATTTTCTTTGACAACTAACCATGCCAGACGATGTTCCTGTTTTGTCTAGTCAGTTGCAGGAATTTAAGGATATGATGCTTCAGCAGATGGAAAAGCTAGTGAAGGAAGTTAAAGAACTCAACTATTCTGTTGAGGGTGTGGACAAGCGACTGTCAACACTATCAGAGAAGGTTCAAGAGCTCGAGAACAATACCAACGACGATTTCGATTTTGGCCAAGTGCTTGAAGAAGATAAAGTCTACAACCCTGATGGTAGCCTTGATGAAAGGTCCACAAATGAGAATAAACTGCGTCGACGGCTCGAATATAACGTAACGTATATGGGAGGAGGAAATCGAGGGCGACGCAATAAAGGTAAAGATGATCCTTTTGCTAAGGTAAAATTTACCATACCTTCTTTTCATGGCAAATATGACGCCGAGGAATATCTTGATTGGGAGATGACAGTAGAACAAAAGTTTGAGTCCCATGGAGTGCCTGGTTGCTATAAGGTCAGACATGCCACTAGTGAATTTAAAGATTTTGCTATAATCTGGTGGCAAACTTTAGATCCAAAACCTTTATCATGGGACAGGTTAAAAAACAGCAATGCGTGATAGATTTGTACCCCCCCTTCTTACAAACGTGATTTACTGAAAAAAATTGCAACGTTTAGAGCAGGGAGACATGTCTGTTCAAGAATATTTTGCTGAGCTTCAAAAGGGTATGTTGCGTTGTGGTATAGAGGAGGATTCTGAGGATAAAATTTGTCGTTTTATGGTGGTTTGAGACGTGAAATTCAGGATATCGTTGATTATAAAGATTTTAATACTACCAACCAGTTATTCTAGCTTGCTATGCTTGCAGAGAAGGAATTGCAGGGACGACAAAAGCTTCAGAAGGGTAGAAACTACATCAGCCCCTTCACATCCAAGACGACAACGTTTCAGGCTCCCAAGTCCTCGGGACCATCTCCATCAACTCCAGCAGCGAGCGTGCGAACAGCTCCATCCGCGTCTACTCCTTCAGCCGCTGGTAAACCTCTCTTGCAGGAACCGCCCAAGAGTGCTTCTTCGATAGCTTCCACCGGACGCTCTTCGTCTATTCTGTGCCATCGCTGCCATGGAATTGGTCATGTCGCCAGGGACTGCCCTAGCAAGCGGGCATATATTGCTACAGATAATGGAGGTTATGTGAGCACTTCTGACATGGAGGATGAAATTGAAGAACAGCCCACCTCCGATGCAGAATTGTCTTTGAGCATTGACGATGCTGGTCACCAGTGCACAATCATTGTGCAACGGGTTCTTAGTACACAGTTGGAGACGACAGAACAGTTGCAGCGCCACAACTTGTTCTAGATTTTATTCGTCATCAAGGACCGGCGTGCACGGGTCATCATTGATGGAGGGAGCTGCAACAATCTGGTGAGTTCTGATTTAGTTAAGAAGCTTGACTTGCCAACCCGTCCACATCGACATCCGTACCATATTCAGTGGCTAAACGACTCAGGTAAGGCCAAGGTAACAGAAACAGCACGCGTACACTTCTCCCTTGGTACATATTCTGATTTTGTAGATTGTGATGTGGTCCCTATGCAAGCTTGTTCTCTTTTATTGGGTAGGCCTTGGGAATTTGATAATGATGCGATCCACCATGGAAGAAGCAATAAATATACTTTTATGCATAAAGGCAAAAATATTACTTTGGTACCCATGACCCCTGCTCAAATTGTTCAAGCTGATAGAGAGCGAGTTGCTGAGAATGAAAATAAACAAACTTCTACACCTGATAAGCAGCAAGTAGCTAAATTGAAACATCCTGTTATGCTTGCAAATAAATCTGATCTTGCTCAAATCGATGATATATGTTATGCTTTGGTATGCAAAGATGCTTTATTTTCAATTGATGATATGGCTAGCGCTTTGCCACCCTCTGTCACTAACCTTTTGCAGGAGTACGAGGATATTTTTCCTGCTGAGGTACCTCCCGGACTTCCACCCATTCGAGGGATCGAGCACCGGATCGACTTAATTCTGGAGCGAACACGCCAAACCGAAGGCGCCTATCGTGCCAATCCGAGGAGACTAAGGAGATTCAGCGCCAAGTCCAAGATCTCTTGGACCGCGGGTATGTACGTGAGAGCCTTAGTCCTTGTGCTGTTCCAGTCATTTTGGTTCCAAAAAAAGATGGGAGTTGGCGTATGTGTGTAGATTGTCGGGCTATTAATAATATAACCATAAGGTACCGTCATCCTATTCTCGAGACTTGATGACATACTAGATGAGTTAAGTGGTTCTATGATTTTTTTCTAAGGTAGACTTGAGAAGTGGGTACCACCGGATAAGAATGAAACTAGGTGATGAATGGAAAAGCGCTTTTTAAAACTAAGTTCGGCTTATATGAGTGGTTAGTAATGCCTTTTGGGTTAACTAATGCACCTAGCACTCTCATGAGATTAATGAACGAGGTTTTACGTCCTTTCATTGGCAAATTTGTTGTGGTATACTTCGATGATATCTTGATATACAGCAAGTCTTTACATGATCACCTTAATCATCTCCGTGCTGTTTTTGATGTTTTACGGGCCGCGGCGCTTATTTGGTAACATCGAGAAGTGCACTTTTTGCACCGAACGAGTCTGGTTTCTTGGCTATGTTGTGACTTCGTAGGGAATTGAGGTAGATGAAGCCAAGGTGCAAGCGATAAGGAGCTGGCCTACGCCCACAACTGTGACACAAGTGCGAAGTTTTCATGGACTTGCTGGATTTTACCGTCGCTTTGTCAGAGATTTCAGCACCATTGCAGCCCCACTAAATGAGTTGATGAAGAAGGGTGTTGCTTTCCACTGGGGAGAAGAACAAGAAGCGTCCTTTGCTCTTTTGAAGGACAAACTTACGAACGCACCGCTGCTACAACTTCCCCGATTTTGGTAAGACTTTTGAGCTTGAATGTGATGCCGCCGGAGTTGACATTGGTGCTGTTCTCGATGCAAGAAGGTAAACCTGTTGCTTATTTCAGTGAAAAATTAAATGGGGCTGTACTTAATTATTCCACGTATGACAAAGAATTATATGTTTTTGTTCGATCATTAGGCACGTGGCAATATTATTTATGGCCTAAAGAGTTTGTTATTCACTCTGATCATGAATCACTAAAACATCTTAGAACTCAAAATAAATTGAACCGTCGACATGCTAAGTGGGCTGAATTTATAGAGTCTTCTCCTTACATTATCAAACACAAGAAAGGGAAGGATAATATTATTGCCGATGCTTTGTCTAGAAGATATGCTATCTTTGTCCCAACTTGATTGTCGTATCTTTGGGCTTGAAACAATAAAAGAACAATATGCTCATGATACTGAATATAAAGATGTGATAGACCATTGTAAAGAGGGACATACATGGAACAAATACGTTCTGAAAGATGGGTTTCTGTTTAGAGCTAACCGCCTATGCATTCCAGTTGGTTCCGTTGTTGCAGGAAGCATATGGAGGCGGATTGATGGGGCATTTTGGAGCTAAGAAAACTGAGGAGGTGATGTCTACACATTTCTTTTGGCCACACATGAGACGTGACGTAGAGCGGTTCGTGGCTCGGTGCACTACATGTCAAAAAGCTAAGTCGCGGTTGAACCCACATGGTTTGTATATGCCTCTTCCTGTTCCTTCTATTCCTTGGGCTGATATATCTATGGATTTTATTTTAGGATTGCCACGGACTAAGAGGGAGAGAGATAGTGTTTTTATGGTGGTTGATCATTTTTCTAAGATGGCACATTTTATTCCTTGTCATAAAAGCGGCGATATGTGCATATTGCTGATTTATTCTTTCAAGAAATCGTTCGCTTGCATGGTATGCCTTCTACTATTGTTTCAGATCGTGATGCAAAATTTTAGGGTCACTTCTGGCGCACTTTGTGGAACAAATTGGGGACAAAGTTACTATTTTCCACCACTTGTCATCCCCAAACTGATGGTCAAACTGAGGTAGTGAATCGTATATTGTCCACCATGTTGAGAGCAATTTTGAAGCATAATCTAAAGATGTGGGAGGAATGTTTACCACATGTGGAGTTTGCATACAATCGAGCTGAACACTCTACCACTAAGGTAAGTCCAGCTAGTGTATGGATTTAACCCTCGTGCTCCTATTGATCTTTTGCCTTTACCTACCACTGAGAGAACACATAAGGATGTTAAAGCACGTGCTGAATTTATTTTTAAGTTGCATGAAACAACAAAGGCCAACATTGAAAAAATGAATGAAAAATATAAAATTGCGGGTAGTGAAGGTAGAAAAGAAGTTAAACTTGAACCGGGTGATTTAGTTTGGTTGCATTTGAGAAAAGATAGATTTCTAGAGCTGCGTAAGTCTAAATTAATGCCAAGAGCTGCTGGTCCTTACAAGATTATAAGGAAAATAAATGACAATGCATATACGCTTGAGTTGCCACCCGAGTTCGGGGTTAGTCCTACATTTAACATTGCAGATTTGAAGCCATACTTGGACGAAGAAGATGAGCTTGAGTCGAGGACGACTCCATTTCAAGAGGGGGAGGATGATGAGGACATCACTCCTTTGGATACAACCACTGATCCTTCTACTACTATACCGCAAGGGCCAATGACCCGAGCTCGAATGCGACAACTAAAATTACAGGTGAGTTCGTTCTTAAGCGATCCGTTTCATACTTTTGAGAATAGATTGCTACCTAATGATGTTATATTGCTTAGGAACAGTGGAGAGGGTCATGAGGAACTTGAAGGAAGGTGTGGAGGCGAGGAAGACCAGCTAGGACGTGCAACACAAGCCGGAGGTCCTGACCAACACGAATTCGAGTCTACCTCGGCCTCCAGGACCAGTCTGTCTTGAGACCAGCGCCACGGACACATCCGGACTCCGTTTTCGATGGTTCAGCCACGGTTGGAAAGATAATTTGATAAGGAAGCCAATGCAACTGGTCTCACATCAAAATTCCTTTGGAGTCAACAGGAATTGTCGAAATAAGTCAGCGTCTAGAATCTGTCCAGGTGCTGCGTCACCTTTATTTAGTCCGTTGGGCCGTGTATCGTCTTGAGCCCATTAGGGGGGGCGCGTCCAGGGTAGGCGACGACCCTAAGACCTTTATAATCATTAGTCGCCACCATCGTTAGGGTTTAGGTTTTGCTTAAGATTAATCTGTCCATTGACAGTCGGCGTTCAACGGTTTGTGGAACCCCAACTTGAGAACTTAATCATTTATCTGCAGTTTGTCCTAACTTTCTAAGCTGCGTTCTTTCGAGTTCTTGCTTGTGTTCTTCGTTTCGCAGGCACGGATTAGCCTTCTTGGCGAGGTCAACCGGTTGGTGACACGGTTGATAACCTGAGGAATCGTGGTGCTAAGGTTGCAGGGTTCGGGTCTTTTGATATGAAGCCGGATTGGTGTGTCGCGTTCCAATCAAAACGAGAGCTATCAGGACCTAACGGAAGATCGGGAATCATGTCCCCATCATGCCCCTGAACACTCCTCATACAAATTCAGGATATCCTGAAGCTTTGCTGCATCCTCCCCGTTTGCACGAATTAGGATCAAAGAATCATCGGCAAACAGCAGGTGAGAGATGCTTGGAGCACCTTGGCAAATTTTCACCCCTCCAATATGACCATCATCCTCTGCTTTTTGCAGTAAAGTGGAGAAGCCCTCTGCACATAACAAAAAGAGGTAGGGCGATAGTGGATCACCCTGCCTTAGGCCACGCTCTGGAACGAATTCTTCAGATAGACAACCATTGATTTTTACTTTGTACTTGACAGTCTGCACACACTTCATAATGATCTCCACCCTGGATGGAGAGAAACCTAGTCGAATCATCATGTCCCTTAAAAAATTCCACTCCACTCTGTCATAGGCTTTGCTCATATCTAACTTAATAGCAGCATACCCAAGATTACCCCTCCTTTTGTTTCTCATATAATGCAGCAACTCATAAGCTATAAGACTATTATCAGAAATGAGCCTTCCCGGAACAAAAGCACTTTGGGAGGGGGAAATGATACTAGGCAAGATAACTTTGAGTCTGTTAGCTAGAACTTTTGACACCACTTTATATAAGACATTGCAAAGGCTAATGGGGCGTAAATCTTTAACTTGCTCTGGATTCTGTACCTTTGGAATCAAAACAATTGTGGTGTCATTCCATCCTGCAGGAATCTCGGCCCCCCTCAACACATCAAGGACCTCCTCCGTGACTCGGTCCCCAACTATATCCCAATATTGTTTGTAGAAAATTGAGGGCATTCCATCGGGGCCTGGAGCCTTCAGGTCGCCAATGCCATCCAGAGCTTTCTTGATTTCTTCTCGGGTAAACGCCGCCCCTAGGAGGTCATTCATCTCTGTGGTAACACGAGGGGTGACAGTGTTCAAGAGCTGATCAGTAGCCCCATTCGCATTAGATGACCTAAAAAGATTTAGAAAATAATTAACGATCACTGCCTCCTTCCCCGCCTCCTACTCCACCCACTCTCCTCTCATTTTTTTCAGCCGGCCAATTTTATTTCTCTTTCTCCTCTCGGAACACACAGCATGGAAAAAACTTGTGTTCCTGTCTCCTTTTTCTAGCCACTTCACATGTGCTCGTTGTTTCCAGTAAATATCTAGTTGTTCCTCCAGGCGATCTATTTTGAAACGAAGCACTTCTTCTCTAGCAACCGACTCCCGGGTAATGTTTCCACTCCGACACCTCTCCAAATCAACCTTCACTTTCTTAATGCGTTTCTCCAAGTTGCCGAGGATATTTTTGCTCCACGAGGAGAGGGAGCCCGCCACCTCCTTAATCCTGCTAGACACACTCGTCAGAGAGGATAGCCCAGCATTCTCCCAAGCTTCTTCAACAATCTTTTTACAATCTTTTTCTTCCAACCAATTAGCTTCAAAGAAAAAACCACCCCCTCCTCTTCTAGGCTGGACAGTCTCCCTCTCAGTAGTGATGATGACCGGCCGGTGGTCTGAGTGCCACGGATCCCCGTTGAATACCCGAACAGCAGGAAAGAGTGCACGCCACTGAAAGTTACCCACCGCTCTATCTAGACGCTCTCTTATATACCCTTCCACACGGTGACTATGATTCCTCCATGTAAATATGTCTCCATAAAACCCAAGATCTTGAAGATCACAGAATTCAAGTGCCTCCTTGAAACGATCCATACAAGCATGAGGTCGGGGCCGGCCACCCTCCTTCTCATGGCCGTATAGGATTTCGTTGAAGTCGCCAGCACATAACCAGGGGCCATCATCCGGAGTTGCGAGACCGCGAAGCATCTCCCATGTTCGGTCCTTTAAATCGCTTTGGGATTCACCATAAACCCCGGTAAATCTCCAAGCTCTCCCACTCCGCTCCCTAACATCTATATCAATGTGGTATTTCGATTTATTTCTCAATACTACATCGATCTCTCCCCTCCACAACACTGCTATTCCCCTTCCCTTTCCTTCCGAGTCCGCCACTATCATTTTTTCCATGCCCAACATCCGTTTATACCTTTGCATACCCTTTTCATTCAATTTTGTTTCTGACAGAAAGAGTACGTCAACCTTCTCGGCCTTATGAAAACCGAGAAGGCCTCGAACTGCCGGACGGTTACCTAGACCCCGACAGTTCCACGCCGCTAGCTTCATTTCTGCACTACAAAAAGATTATTCCCACTTGCTCGAAACACCTCACGAGCCGTATTTCACGCAACACACATTGCCTGGATATTAAATAAGACACAGCAGCCAAGCCAGGGACCTTTTTTTGCGACAACACCGCTTTATACTCTTTAACGGGAATGAATTATCAAGAGATCAACACCACCCCCGTCTTCACAAACTTCCCCGTCTTCATCTCATCGGCTAAAGCATAGCCAGGACCAGTCAGCACTATGTCTATGAAATCAATTTGATTTTGCCCTTCTACACTGTAACAGTTGGGTACAGGTGTAGTCGACAGAATCAATTTTGATTATGCCCTTCTTACGTTGTAACAGCTGGGTACAGCTGTAGCCAACAGAAGGAAGAGCTCCCTTGCTCTAGTCTCTTCGCGATGTCTCTGGCAAGTTGTAGGGCAGCTCCGACAGCAAGTGCTTTCTCGAGCTCAGCCTCGGCGTCGTCCACCGATGGCGTTCACTGCTGAAGCAGCACAGGCGGTCGGCGTTGGGCGGCTTTGTGTTTGCAGCGCGGATGGCCGGCATGGGCGTTTGTCACACGAGCGAGGTGCGGCCGCACGCGAGGGTCCTCGCCGGGCGTACGACGCAGGGGCCGCCTGGCTGCTGGCGCACGCCGCGCTGGCTGGTGGCGCGCCGCGGCGCGGCACCGACGGCGCTAGAACAGAGCCGAGGCGGCACCGCCGCTAAGCGCAGGGAGGATGGGGGCCGCGCCGAACAGAGCTGGGGTTGAGGCGGGCGTTGCCCGGAGGGCGCCGCGGCGGCGAGTAGGAGGGAGGAAGATGACCGCCGGTCGGCGCTTCTCAAGGCAGGGAGAAATCGCCTTTCTGAATCTCCCCGAGACCGACAAGCCGCTTCTGATGGCGCCCCCCGGTGTGGACGGGGTGACGCTGGCGCTTGGGGCCCGACGGTCCGCACGGAGGGGGCCACGGCCCGCAGAGAGCGGCGCGGCGCCGGGTGAGAGAGCCGACCGATGAGATGGAAGGGGAAGGGAACCCTAGTCGGCGTCGCCCAGGGAATCACCTCGAGCCGCCTCAGCGCCGAGGAAAAGTAACTGGTGCGTTGCTGTATATTCCTAGTACTACTGACTGCATGTTCCAGGCTGCTAAGGTATTGTACTCATGTTGGTAGTCAGATATATATTACTATCGTATTTACCCCAATTCATACTGAAGCCGAACCCTAGTGCCTCGCGTCGTCTCCCCGGGGGCGACACGAGGCACCCCGCCGCCCCTAGTTCCACCCCCCCTCCCAGCCGGGCCGCCGCGCCACCTCGCCGGGCGGCGGCGGGCAGCAAGGTGGTGCTCAAAAAAGGCACCGCCTTGTAGCCTCCCCCCCCCCCCACCCCTTCTTCTTCCCCATGCCGTGCTCCCACCCCGCCCCCCTCTTCTTCTGGGCGCCGGTGGCCGTTGGACGGCGAGGTGGCTCGCCACAACCCCTCCGTGGCCGGATCCGCATACATGCGGCCGGATCCGCGGGGAACGCGGCGGCGGCGCGGCCATGGGCGAAGCAGCGCGCGGGCGCCCGCGGGCGGCCTCGCCTAACGGCGGCGCCCCGGGCCGAGGGTCGACGGCGGCGAGCCGGCCCTCCCCCCCCCCTCCTCCTCCGCTGCGGCGACGGCATCAGTGGGCCTCCATGCGCGGGCCCAGCCCCGGTACGGCCGGGCGGCAAAGCCAGCCTAGGGGGTTGAGGCGTCGGCGACGGCGTGCCGCCAGCCCCCTCCCCCTAGGCCCTCCTTTGCCGTGGGCGGCGGTGCCGAGCGCCAGGCGCTGAAGCTCGATACGCGCCGCCCGCGGCGCGACGGCGCGAAGCGCGCAGCGCCGCCCCGCCCATCGCTTCCACCTTCCTCGGCGCTCGTGGACAGCGGGGGTGGCTCCTCGGCGCCCGTCCTCCCCACCGGTCTTTGGTGGGTTGACGGACGAGCCACGCCGCCACGCTACTTTGTGTTGACATTTACTACCGTCATTACTAAAAAGCGTAGATAACTCCTACCCCTAGCAACAATGCCAGAAATGCTCAAGATATAATTAACTTGTCATTTAGCAACTAGCCACCTCTTTATTACTAATATTCCTAAACATGAAATAGGTTGTCATCCCTAATTATATTGCTAGGAAATTATTATAGATTTACATGTACTAATGTGACTAGGCAGATATAAAAGATATAAATATAATATGATTGTAAACCAAATGGGTTCTATGTTTTACGATAATTATACCGTTGTAGCATTTTACCTAGGGAGTTCATCCGGGTTGTCGATTTATATTTATACCACTGGGAAAGCTATGTAATAAACTATAATCTATTATATTGATAAGAGACTATATAGGATGAATAAGTGATATTACCAATGTCATTTAATCTACTCATAACAGGCAGAGGTCACAAGATAAATATGGATAAATATGGGTGATAGCATAATCATCAAGTATCATAATTATGGATAATCATCAGAGCATCTACTAGTCATAATCATAGTTAGCCATTGGATAAACTAGGGAGTTAGATCTAAGGTAATTCCATAACTACATCAATGAATAACTCTAATTAGTGCAATTACATCTAGAAATCATTGTTAAGTTAACCCTATATCATAATCACATGTGAAGAGGCATCAACTAATGAGGGTATTAAGACACAAGGGTCACCTCCTTCGCGACCGTGCCCATGCTAGTCCTACGCACGGAGGGTGGACTACGGAGGAACCAACGCATTTGTCACTGCGCGGACTACCACACGCCCCAAGCACATCGGGGTGCACTCGCAGAGATAAACAAGATATCTAGACACCACGTCTACATATTGTCTACCATCTACCTAATGATCGATTAGGTAAACATTATACGAGCAATTACATGAATTCAATAAGATCAAACCAACTATCCTAGACATATAATCAAAGTAGACAATAACTATTGCAATTAAGAACATATGAATCTATTAAGAGTAAAGTCTCCCTATATATAATGAATACAATAAAGTAAGAACTAGATCTATTACCAAACTCTTGCGCTCCAGACCAACGCCAGGGCTCTAGATCCCGATGAAGAACTAGATCTCCTCTACTTCTAATCTAGCTAACTAGAACTATGAACTAGAAGGCTCTTGATGAACTAGAAGGCTCTTGATGCTTGATGGCTTGAGGCCTTGATGAATAACGAATTGGATCTCTCCAGGGGGGGTCTACCCATGTATTTATAGTCAGGTGGGATGCGCGTGCGCCGCAGGATCAAACCGACGTAACCAAGGGCCGAGATGCATCAGGAGAGGCGGTGAAGGAACATTCCAGAAGGGGGGCCGCAACCCTAACCCTAGGGCGCCGCCCGGCCCCACCTAGCGGCGGCCTGGCCCTCCATTGCTTCGGGTGTCTTCTAGATGGTTCCTAAGTCTTCCCGTGATGTTTCCCCCGTAGCGGATAAGTTTCGTGTTTATTTTGCACTTGAATCCCTCCTTTTCAGCTTTTTCTGAAATAAACCCTAGAAAATACGAGAATATGCAAAACTCGTAGAAATTGTCGGTTAAAACCCTAGACTAGTGTGTTTTCATGTTTTCTTTTGGGTCTAAAGTTCTAATGAAAGTTGGCGTTAACCACCGTCAACAATTCCCCCAAGCTTACCTTTTGCCAGTCCCTTGGCAAACAAACTAAGCCTAATTATTATTGTATTTGGATCAGGAGTTGCTACAATATTATTATACTTTCAAGTACACATGCTCTCAAACAAGAATTTCCTCCGGATCAAACAATGTATGCTCTAACCTTCAAACTTACTCATTTCACCTGTAATATGGGGCTTCACGGCCTTTGTATAAGTCTTGAGCAGTCGAAAGATAGAACAATCAAGCTAAGTACTACGTCTCAAATTCTTTGCTATACCAATATTCTGGAGTTTTTTATAAGTTTTTAAAATAAAACTCGGAGTTTAATTGTATGACACCCTCAAATCTCTCAATGTATGTGGTATTTATGGTTCTCTCTTGAGGCATTAATGATGTTATGCCTCCTATAGCTAAAGGTATATATGGTAGAGCTTATAGGAGTGTCAATAACAAGGATAGATATACTTGCAATGCATGTATTGTAAAGTCAACTAATGGATCCATAGAGAATCGAGGCATGGGCTATGTGGTATGGAGTATGGTGGATAGGTGCATATGTGGTATTTGTGGCTAATTTCTATTTCTAGGGTTGCTCTTTGGGAATAACTCTCTATTGAAACTTTTCAGGAAAGACATGGGCTATCTTTATTATTTATTTTTATTCAGGGAGGCGGGCATCTAGTACCCATTGTTTTAATTACTGGGACACTTGTCCATCTTTTACTCCCCTTTTTTTTGCCACATGCATTCTTTGAATACAATAAATGAATCGAGAGATATAATTAGGACTTAGAGCATTAAAGACAGGGTTTATCCTATAGGGTGATTGTATATTTTTTGTGTCCTCTCCCAAAGTGTAGGAGGAGAACATTTTATGATGAACATGTATAAAAATATGGTGAATGATTGCGATTACTCCTAAAGTAGGAATAATGCATATGTGGACTGAAGTATGTGTTTCTTGGTTTTAAAAGCATGACGAGACTCTCAAGGTATACAACACAGGTTGACTGAACTCAATGCAAAGCAAGTAGCTTAAATGTGAAAAGGTTTTTTCTATCCTCTAAGATATTAATTCTGGCTTTGGTAGGAATTCATATTTTGTCATACAAGAGCTCATCATGTGAATTTTAAATTTTCAAAATAAACCTCCGAACTTAGTGATGCTTAAAATAAGATAAATAGCGGCTCAACCTTCATGAATCATATCGATCAACTACCTAGACTTAGTGCAAGCGTATGCCTCCACAATTAAGATTCAGAATAAATTCTCCAATTAAAACAACCATGTTTAGAACAAGGGAGATTTAAGTTTGGCAGCTAGGTACTTGGTGAGCATTATAACAGAGCAACTATTCATCATCTCCAAGATAAATTTTTATGTTCATCAATCTTTAATTAGCTATAGCCGGGACTAACTTTAAATTATACTCTAATATGTATATGACTAAGTATTTGTTTTGTTTTAATTTATTATATATCTTTTTATGGTTTTATATTAAATACGATAAAAGACTCTATGACTTTGTGGACCTTCATGTGCCCACATATTTTTGGTGTTTTATGAATATCTATATAAAGTAAATTAATAATCGCCTAGGTGTAGTCACCTGATAACTAGGGGATGCTCCTCCCCAAGCTGGATGGTTGCAATATCTGATGTAGACGTCCTTCAGAGCGAGCTAGCCAGTAGCGAACCCAGTGGTTACCACTGATAGACTCTCTCCTAACTATGATATTCTTCCTGCATAAATACTCCACAAAAAAGAAACCCAAAACTCGAGGCTCGAATTTAACAATGGGTTAGCGGTCAGCCAAAGAGTAATTGATCTCCTTTATGAGCTAGCTTTAATGTTGTCTAACAGATTTCACTTTTTCTTCTTTTTTTGAATTTTCTATTTATGATGCAGGAATTTAAATATGAATGCTATATTTTTGGTCATTTTTATTTTATGCCACCACAGCGGATGTTCCTTCGGAGAATACCATAGGGTATCCACATGAGGCTTTGTGATGCCATGAGTAATGCAAAGTAAATATTTTTGTTATTTTTATATCTTTTAGTGTGTAAAGAAAATTATGCTACTAAATAAATTGCAAATGCATTTAATGAGATAACTACCATTCTAACCTTATGGCTAGGGTATGGAATTTAAAGTCTACCGACAGGACTTAGATAGAGGAGAACACTTACTCAGTGGGTTCATCGTCTGAGGTAACCTCAGTCAACTCCCCATTTCGTGGTGATGCGTCACATGCGTCTTCCTTCCATCTTGCTTCTGTCTCTTTTGCTTCTTTCTTTTCTAGTTCCAACTCTTCATCTTTGTTCTCCTTCTCCCACGCTTCTAATCGTGCTAGGATCTCCTCTTTCTCTTCCTTGGTGATTTGGTCCATCCTTTCGGCTTCTTACGCCCACTCACTCAAATGGGTGCTCGCGTGTTCTCTTCTTGCTCCTTGTAGCAGTCCTCATACTTCACTATCTTGCCCAAAAATTCTTCCCAACTGCAGTGAGGCTGGGCAGCCTGACGGTGGGCTTGGCATCTTCTCCTGCTGCGTTGCTTCCTGATCTGTTCCCGGTTAACAAGTGTTCTAAATTGACAGCGTACCTTTCCAGTGGGCAAGTTGAAGTGGATCTGTTCGGACCCAATGTAGATGTTCGCGTTGGCTGTGTAGAGGAACGGTCTTTCCAAGAGGATCGGGGAATCATCGTCTCCCTGCATGTCAAGAACTAGAAAATCTGTAGGTATATATTGTCCTTGAATTCTTACCATGACATCCTTGACCACTCCTTCAGGGAACCTTAGTGATTGATCCGCCATCTACAGCTGAATACATATTAGGTATAAAGGTAAATCAAATAACTCATCGTATACCTATTTTGACATTACGTTGCAGCCTGATCCAGTGTCGCAGACGGTGTGGGCAAAGGTGGTGTCTTTGATTGTGCATTCAATGATTGGGACACCTGGATCACCTCTCTTGATTGGAAATGGCTTGGGTAGCATATGATCATTCTCTGTGTTGAGAGCAAAGTGATCAATTGAGTTGTCTCAGGTGCAGTGCATGCTTGGTCCTCCTCCATCTTCTCGTTGTTTCTATTGTTCTTCTTTTTCGGCATTGGTTGCTGCTCTTGCTCTTCTTGTTGATGGAATTGCTTCAGGGCTGCAGGAGCTTTCAGGACGCGGTTCTTGAATGTGAATCTCTCTTTCTTGTCCTTGATGGATAGGACAATCTTGGCATACTCCGCATAGATGATGGCTTTTGTTGTGCACAAGAATGGTCTGCCCAAAATAATGGGTGCCTTCTCATCTACTCCTGTCTCCATGACCACGAAGTCAACTGGGACATATGATTGTCTCACTCTAACGATAACTTCTTCTAGTACTCCCTCAGGGTAGCAAATGGACTGATCTGCAAGCTGTAAACGCATATTTGTGTACAACAGGGGATCATTTAATATTTTCTCATAAACCTTGGGCATGATATTGACACTTGCGCCGAAATCACAGATAGCCTCTGGAAAGCTGTGGCATCCTATAGAGATAGGAATGACAGGTCTTCCGGGGTCTCCCATCTTCTCTCGGTAGAGAGTGGTCAATCCACTTTATACATCCGCCGGCTCAATATGATATTGGGTTGCATTGTGAATATCAACAAGGTTAGCAGTTTCTAAATCTTCTGGTTGGCCTGGAATCTTGCCTTTTTCCAATGGAGGAACAGTAGCAGCTAATTGAGCTAATTGTGATTCTAGCATTTTATTGAAACTATGTTGATTCTTTATGGCAGAAGCAAAAGTATCCATTCTAGTATGTATGTTTTCCAAAGTTTTATCATTTGATGTTAGTTTCCTAGTCATTTGATCTAATAGTTTAGATTGACTAGTAACTAATTCTCTCAAAGGCGGAAGGTGGTAATTATTAAAATTATTACCTTGGTTGTTACCTTGATAATTACCTTATCGAGGTTGTTGGTTCCACCCTTGATTTTGTTGAGGACGATAGTAGGTGTTGTTGTTGATGAAGTTCACATCCTCTTGCAGTGTAGGGCAACTGACAGCTGAGTGCCCGTAGTCTCCACATTCTTCACATGTCATATGGGAATCATTGATGTGCATGACTTCCTTCTTCTCTATGTCGAGCTTCTTCATGATGAGGTCTAGCTTGGCAGTAACCATGTCAGCTTCCTTGAGAAGATGGATTCCTCCCCCTTTCTTCCGAGGCTGAGTACGTTCTTCATTGCATGTTGAATTTGAGGCCATTTTCTCAACAAATGCTTTAATGTCCGAGAGCTTAAGTGACAGGAAAGCTCCTCCAGCTGCAGCATCAATAGACTCATGGGTACTAGAGATGAGCCCGTGATAGAAAGTCCAGATTAATGACCACTCCTCTATCCCATGATGAGGACAATCTTCAATGTAATTCTGAAATCTTTCCCATGCTTCAGTGAATGATTCATCATGTTGTTGTTGAAAACTTACAATCTTCCCACCTTGAGCATTGGTCTTGGCTGTAGGAAAGAATTTTACGGGTGAAAGCAAATCGAGCATAGGGCCCATGTATTGTGTTTGTCTTTGTTGATGTAGAACCACTGCTTGGCTTTCCCCAATAATGAGAATGGAAAAAGATGGAGTAAGATAGCATCTTTTGATACTCCTCTGATCGTGAAGGTGCTGCAGATCTCTAGAAAGTGTTGTAAGTGTGCACTTGCATCTTCATGACCTTTTCCACAGAATTGGCTGGCTTGAACCATGGTAATGAGAGCGTGCTTGAGCTCGAATCCATTCTCCCCGGTGTTATTTCTTTGGTCCAAATCCGAATGTTCACTGTTGTTGGGGCAAAGAACTCTCGCAGTTGTCTTCTCGGCCATGTTTTCAAACACAGGAGCTAGGTTTTCACCTAATTGCTCTTCTGCTTGTTCTTCCACTTGTTCTTCAAATTCCTCTTCCCGGTGTTGGAGCTGGCTCCTCCGAAGAGCTAGCTTTGAGCAGCAGAGGGTGTTCTTGATGGTGACTCAAATTTGTCCCTTGCTTCTACAAACTTCTTCTTTCTAAGGAGTTTCTACGGATCGTCAAGATAAAAGTTTCATGGAAGAGAAAAACTATTCATTCATCACCCTGCATAAGATAAGAAAATGATAACAACGAAGGGTGTACCTGATTGAGTTAGAGATCGATTGGTAATATGACTTTATCCATGTGTATATATGTTATCAATATATCCTAAGTTTATTGTGCCTTCCCAGGCAACGGCGCCAAAAATGCTTGTTGACATTTACTACCGTCATTACTAAAAAGCGTAGATAACTCCTACCCCTAGCAACAACGCCAGAAATGCTCGGTATATAATTAACTTGTCATTTAGCAACTACACCTCTTTATTACTAACATTCCTAAACATGAAATAGGTTGTCATCCCTAATTATATTGCTAGAAAATTATTATAGATTTACATGTACTAATATGACTAGGCAGATATAAAAGATATGAATATAATATGATTGTAAACTAAATGGGTTCGCAGCGGACAGATAATTATACCGTTGTAGCATTTTACCTAGGGAGTTCATACAGGTTGTCGATTTATATTTATACCACTGGAAAAGCTATGTAATAAACTATAATCTATTATATTGATAAGAGACTATATAGGATGAATAAGTGATATTACCAATGTCATCTAATCTACTCATAACAGGCAGAGGTCATAAGATAAATATAGATAAATATGGGTGATAGCATAATCATCAAGTATCATAATTATGGATAATCATCAGAGCATCTACTAGTCATAATCATAGTTAGCCATTGGATAAACTAGGGAGTTAGATCTAAGGTAATTCTATAACTACATCAATGAATAACTCTAATTAGTACAATTACATCTAGAAATCATTGTTAAGTTAACCCTATATCATAATCACATGTAAAGAGGCATCAACTAATGAGGGTATTAAGACACAAGGGTCACCTCCTTCGCGACCGTGCCCATGCTAGTCCTACGCACGGAGGGTGAACTACTGTGGAGGAACCAACATATTGTCACCGCGCGGAATACCACACGCCCCAAGCACGTCAGGGTGCACTCGCAAATAAACAAGATATCTAGACACTACGTCTACATATTGTCTATCATCTACCCAACGATCGATTAGGTAAACATTATATGAGCAATTACTGAATTCAATAAGATCAAACCAACTATCCTAGACATATAATCAAAGTAGACAATGACTATTGCAATTAAGAACATAGGAATCTATTAAGAGTAAAGTCTCCCTATATATAATGAATACAATAAAGTAAGAACTAGATCTATTACCGAACTCTTGCGCTCCGGACCGACTTGTGGCTCCGGATCCCAATGAAGAACTAGATCTCCTCTACTTCTAATCTAGCTAACTAGAACTATGAACTAGAAGGCTCTTGATGAACTAGAAGGCTCTTGATGCTTGATAGCTTGAGGCCTTGATGAATAATAAATTGGCTCTCTCTAGGGGGTCTACCCATGTATTTATAGTCCGGTGGGATGCGGCGTGCGCCTTGCAGATCAAACCGACGTAACCAAGGGCCGAGATGCATCGGGAGAGGCGGTGGAGGAACATTCGAAGAAAGGGGCCGTAACCCTAACCCTAGGGGCGCCGCCCGCCCCATGGTGGGGGGCCGGCCGGCCCCACGGGCGGCCCGGCCCTCCATTGCTTCGGTGTCTTCTAGATGGTTCCCCGAGTCTTCCCGTGATGTTTCCGTAGCGGATAAGTTTCGTGTTTATTTTGCACTTGAATCCCTCTTTTCAGCTTTTCTAAAATAAACCCTAAAAAATACAGAATATGCAAAACTCATGGAAATTGTCAGTTAAAACCCTAGACTAGTGTGTTTTCATATTTTCTTTTGGGTCTAAAGTTCTAATGAAAGTTAACGTTAACCACCGTCAACACGCTGCCCCCAGCTCCCCCGTGTCGACTGCAGCGTCTCATCAGTGGGCGGCGGGGCTCATCCTCCCCACCGGCGTTGGTGGGTTGATGGACAACCCCCTAGGCACCACACCACTCTTGTGCAACGTCTGTGTGGCGTCTCCGCTGTTGCCAGCACCGGCCCGCTCCTCTCCGACTTCGGCCCGGGTGGCGGCGGCGCAGGGTGGCGGCGCATGTCCTCCCACTGGCCGTGGGTTGACGGACGGCGCCTGCGGTCGTGCCATCATCGGGCGACGGCAAGGGTGAAAACCACCTCTCCTTGGGCTTGCGCCTGGGAGCGGCGACGGTGGCGTATCACGTCATCACCTTCTTGAAGGCGTCGTCGTCTTTCCGTTCGTCTGCGGCGACTGACGGGGCTCGGGAACGAAAGTTCCGGTGGGTTATCTCAATGCAGTTGGCGTCCGCGGGCGTCATCTCCTTCGTGAAGGCTCCATTGAGGCCGCCGCGAGCTCCCGCGTCGCCATCCGCCCTAAAGCTTCCACGTCTTCTTTGGCGCCATCGACACATTCTTGGAACTTGGGTATCGTTGTTGCATGAGCTTCACTCCGCCTTCGCTCTGGCTCGACCTCGGATGCTGACGCTCTGTGCTTGCGCCATCGTTGTGGTCACTCCGACCACCAATGTTGCGCTTGGCGGCTCCTGAGTCTCGGCCATTGAGTTTGTGTTGTTTGGGTTGGCGGGGAGGCCCTCTATTTCTTTCTTTTGTAGTCGTTTCTTTGTCATCTGTGTCGTGTCATGTCGTGTGTGGCCACTCTCTCTGTGGTCGTGTTGTGTTGTATTCACCGGTCTCGGCTCTTCCCTCTTAATATAAATGACACGTGAAGTCGTGTTCGAGAAAAATATATTACTACTGTATTTCATTTTATGCATGCGTTGCCATGTGGCGGAAACAGATTTGTCGCTCTCTTGTTCTCTGCGTGACACGGTCGCCTATCATTTGTATGCGTATCGTGTGTTCCATACTTGCGGTTGCGGTGATATTGTATTGCCCGAGCGTCGAATAAGCTCTTGCAATTGCAACATACACTAAGAAGTAAGAAGTCAGCCCCGTTAATTACTTCTCCGGCAGAAACTGCTGCGAACATCACTGCATCACGCACTATCGGGACGACTACTTAGGCCAGTTTCAATGGTGAGTTTCATTTTGTTGTTTCTAAAACTGTCATGTCACATAGTTCCAAATAAAACTCGGATGAAACTCCCACCGTTAATGTATAGTTTTTCTCTAGTTTCATATGTATTTAATTTTATGACTCATAAAGAGTTGGTACTCGTGCCAAGAGAGTGTCATCCCCATGACACTCATTTCTTCTCTCTCTTCTTAAATACACCGCCATGTCATCGGATATGCTTATGTGGCAACACATTTAATGCAAATAAAACTCGCATAAAACTCTTATTGAGGCTGGACTTAGGTTTAGCCAGCCACGTAGGCTCTTATAATTATTAGGAAATAAATAAGCTACTCTTCTTGAGACCTTGATGACAGCCGAAGCTGACTAGTGACCTGTCTTCTATTATTACCCGGCCGGTAATAGAGCTAACCTTTCACATCTTCAAGTACTCTTCTGCTCATGATGCATGTTATTCAAAGCATCAAGATTCATCTAACTCCTTTAATTTCTTAAGCAAACCAATAATAATTGTATGTGATCAGTAAAACTTGAATTGTTCCACGCAGATGTGTAAGATGACTAACAACCAGAACACCAAAATAAATAAAAGGTGGTGATGATGCATGCCGTGGAATTCTAAACGTTCCTATTCCCTCCATACTCATATTAGTTGACGTTTAGGACATAATTGTGCTTACCAAAAAGTGATTAATTAGAGGGTATTTTTCCCTATCTACCCCTATTAAATATGGCTGCAGTTGCATCCCAATGAGAAAACTTGATAACTTAGATGGTTGGTCTCTTGAGATGTGGCGCTGGTGAGCCAGGTTTGATTCGCAGCAGCCACTTATTTTTTGCGGTGGGTGCGAGTAATGACGGCCTCCTCAAGTGTAGAACCTGGAACCGTACGTGGGCAAGGAAGAGCTAGGGGTAAACAAGTCCACCACCGGTAGAACGTCAATCTTTGTGAAAACTTCCACCAGACCCAAAACGTCAACTAAAACAGGTACGGAGGGAGTATATATCTGCTTAGCTAGCACAGGGGTTCTCCTAACCAGAGTATTACAGTGTTTTGTACTCTCCATTCCAAGTGTTGACGACCGAACATGTCTGAGAACGTGAAGAGGACTTTTGAATGATGTTCCTGGTGATGAAATAGTCCTAAAAACATATTTTGGAGCATTGTGTCCAAACCTAGAAGCAAAAGGAAGGGAAGATGGCGCTTGGCTCTGCCAAACCAGCATGGTCGGTCCTCCTAGACGACGGGGCAAGCCGGCCTGCCCGTATGCCCTGGTATGTTTCCCCTGCCAGCCCGAAGAAATCGGTATGGTCGGCTTGGGACCTAGCTAGGCCGGCCTCCCTGATGTGCCGCCTCTGTCAAGGGATATGACCAGGCCAGTTCCCCCTGCGCGCCCTGCGGTAGTCGGCCACACCCGAGCCCGATGAAACCGGCCTAGCCGGTTTGGCACCCACCTGTTCGAGTCTGCACCAGTTACATACCAAATCGTTTTTTAACATGTTTTGGCACATAATACGTGGGGATACGAGCTGGATTTGTTTTCTATTAGGATAAGATCATCTTTTTATATACATAAGAGAATCATGGTCCATTAGAGGATCTAACACTCATTCATCTTTTTAATCTATTACCCAAGTTTTTGCCTTTTCCAACTCTATAGCCATCTGTTGCATCTCTCCGCCATTGGCATTCTAGGTATCTTTACCAATCGAGAGCAACCTCAGGCACATATCTCCTTAACGGGTCCTCCTGCGGGGGCGTTCCAAAGCTTTTGCGGTGAAGGACGAGCTCTAGATTGGCCAAATTGATATCTAAATTGATTTTTTCAATCCTAGAGTTGTTTGCTATGTGTGATAGGTTGATTGCAACCTAGAGCGCGCTAGCCCTTGCTAGTGTGTGATCTAAATCTCAATTCGGTGCTAACTCACTTTTTGATGATTCCACTGAGGGATAAAGATCAATTAGAGATCAAGATGCCTAAAGATCATGATAACATCGGGAAAGGGGGTCTCACCATTGTGTCCAATGAAGAGATCAACATCCCCTGTCCCACTACTATTGATCAACTCTCAGAGGCTCTTCTTCGCAAGAAATTCGAGGAAAAGAATGCTGCTAATGTGGCGATTGTGCTCATTCAAGCATGGGTCAAGTAAGGTGGCTGAACAAAACAAGTTCTATCAATATACACCTCCGAACTCCAGGCTACCTCTGCACCCAATAACACCATCTATAAGTGAACCTGCTTGCATGTTTACTTCACATAGAGTAAAGTTCATACAACAATGGATAGAAGAATTGGAGGCAAAGTTGATTAATCAATTTACTTCACATCAAGTAAGGTGCTCTTAAGAAACCGATTAATGTTGAATCCCTCGTACCTAGTTGCTCTATGATGATGTCTTTGGCTCTTAAGACCATGGATTTTTCATATGGCATGTCGATGAGCGTTTCTAAGAATCAAGTAGATCCTTCGGTGGGTGTTGTGGGTACCAATACTCTAGGACCACGATAAGCCACGACCCATCGCTGGAAGCGAGCGTAGCGACCCCCGCCATCCCCACTCCTGTACGTCCTTTTTTTTATAGAACACTCCTGTATGTCCTTGCTCCTGGAGCCGGAGCTCCCTGTTGTTGCATGTGGATTTGGTCGCCACTCCCATCTATGGAATCTATGTGTATACTGTATACATATGTCTCACATCAAATGCATGTCTTTGACACAAGTCGAGGTAAGCATAAAAATTATTTTTTAAAATTAATATAATTTTTAAATAATGTATCTATTTTCAATTCTGTTTGCACCAAAGTGTGTTCTACCCGATGACGCGAACAAAACTAGACCATTTACCTATATTTTGAAGAATTTTTATTTTGGTGACAATTTATGTGTAGAAATGTGTAAAGAGATTTATTAAAGGAGTTGCTTCCATATAATACTAAACTTGCTACAACCCAAAAATATAATAAAGTTTTTTACATGGTATGCATAAGTTCGAAGGGCAAAAAAATCAAACGTTGCTACCATGTAAAACTAAAGTTGCTAGTCCAAAAATTTACTCAAGTCATTAAATAGTACTATGCACAAGCTAGAGACCAACAGTATCAAAAAGTATTTAGTGCCATGTAATAATATAGTTATACAACTTGGAAGCAACTTAGTGCAGTAAACTAAAAATAGAAGGTGTTGCATCACAAGCTGGGGCAAATTCTTTGGTGGCAACTTATAGGTGCAATGGCTATCTTTTTGTGACAATTTACACATTGTAGGTAAGGCAACTAGCATGTAGGATTTAGGAAGGCATTCGAACCTAAAAGGGTGATTGAAAATTGAAATTAAAAAAGAATTAAAAATTGACTAAAATTGAAACTAAAAGACACTAAAAAATTTAATCCTAGATGATTACTCTTTATGGTCACATGAGAGATCAGGAAGATAACATAATATAGAAGTCATCAGCAACAGCAAGCATCAACGCATAGTGCCAAGACTGAATGTCTGGCATAAGCAATGACCTCGGCATAGATCGGGCTTCTTTAATTTCTTTAGTTTTGTTTAGCAAGCTTCAATCCATGGTTAAAAGTAAAAAAAGTTTCAGACACTCACCCAGACGCTTTTGGTGGACTCTTGTGGCAGCTTTAGACGTTTTTTAGCACCCATGTTCGCTCCTTTGACAAGGACAAAAGGATTCGTTCACATCTCTTGGCTCTTGTCGGGGACCAAATTAAGGGCCCTCTTAACAATTAGGCCCAAGAGACGCAAAACTAGGCCACACGGTAACAAAAACACGGCTGCCAAGGCCCAGCGCCGCACAAGCACCAACACCACCGAGCCCACATTGCGGGGACTTTAAGCAAACGCTAGCTTTCCGCCCGTCCAAGCCTCCTTCATCAAGGCCTCGGACGAGTTCTGTTTTCCGCCTCGCCCGAGAGCCTCCCCGTAGAGGCCTCGGCCGGGCGTCCGCTTTCAGACTTCGCCCGAGCCTCTCGGCGAGAGGCCTCGGGCGGCGTCCTTCCGCCTCGCCCGAGGCCTCCCCTGCGAGGCCTCGGACGGGCTAACGCCCGCCTCGCCCGAGGCCTCCCGGTGAGGCCTCGGGGACGGGCACTAACACTCCGCCTCGCCACGAGGCCTCCCTGCAGCGGCCTCGGGACGAGTTCCGCCTTCCATCCCGGCCGAGCCCCCCCGCTAAGGCCTCGGGACGACACGCGCCGCATCACTGGTCAGGACCGACCAGCGACTTGGCGTATATCCACCGCCCCGCCTTCCCCGGTGACTGTCGGGTTGGCGCTAGCCCTGGCGGGAGGAGACCCGTCCGTCACCACTCGCACATCTGCGCCCGCACTCTTGATTACGCAATCCCTACAGCTAGCGGCCATGCACGCCGCGTAGGGCGACATGATGACTAACCCCATAACAGGTCCCATCACGGGAGTCCGGATACGGAGCATGCCGCATCCCGGGCGGGAGCACAGCGCCACCCCTATACGGCGGCCGAGCCTTCCGGGTGCCCGGCCACTCGTGCACCCAGGCTTCGAGGCCGGGGTAGACGAAGATGGCCCCGTACGCTGTATCTCGTCGTCGCCACGCCCGTATAACGACAACGATGCCGCGGCCCTCAAAAGCCCGGACCGGGAGTGAGTCAAAGCTACAAAGAGGCCACGGTACTGGCACGCTCATCATGACGCCCACGCCGACCCCGCAGAGGCACGTCCCCTCCTTCACCAAGAACGAGGAGCCGACTCACGGGACGGCGCCCGCCATCGACAATGCGGCGCCGTGCAAGACAAAACCGCCGCCCTCACCCGGGGCCTCGGCACAAGGAGAAAGGGAGCCCCTAGGCCTCGGCGGGATGAGGCGGTGCCCACCGCCGTCTTTCCTATTCAAACATCATCTTTGTAAAGCCCGTCCCTCCCCTTCCGGCTATAAAAGTGGGGGGGACGGGGTCCTTCGGGGAGGGGCAGGTGAATCCTAGGAAGCAAATCGAGCAATCTCCTTGGCAAACAAATACACACACTCACTCATCTCACACGAGACTTGGGACATTTCCCTCTCTCCACTTGCTTGTACACCCCTACCTACGAGGCACCTTGGTGCGGGATAATACAAAACCTTCTTGTGTCCCTCTTGCACACCATCCGGGGTTGGGAGCACGCACGTAAATTCACTCGTTGGTACTAGGACCACTAGTTTTAGCACCGGACGGTTGGCGCGCCGAGGTAGGGGCTTGTGCGTGCTTTTTCGCTTTCCTTCTGCCAAAACTTCTGGAATGGCCAAGAACGACATTTCGGAGCGGATTCCCAGCCCCTAACTCCACTCCACTCCATTTGCTGGAGCCGGGGACCCCGATCCGGTTTGGTGAGCTCGAGTTCGTGTCAACGGAGTCCAAGACGACATGAAACTTCTCGGCGGGGAATCCGGGGACCTCGACCCGAGCTCCGGTGGACCTACTACCGGCCCCGTCGCGGGGAGGCGCCGTGGCGCGCGTTCCCGCCGAGCGCGACGGACGCACCACGACGCCCGGCAGATCTGGGGAGGAGGACCTTGTGGCGTTGCGGCCGGCGGCAGCGCCGCCGCCATCGCCACCACGCCAGCCATTTGGCACGGGTCAACGCCGCCGCCACGCGGCGCAACGTCGTCTCCACCGTCATGGGAGCCCGGGAGGGCGTCCACGCCCGTCGGCGGCGCTCCACGGAGCGCCTCGACGCGGACATCCCCGACGGATCCATCCACGCCTATGAGGAGTACCCGGTTAGGCGGGGGGGCCGGGCGGCGCCACTGGGCGGCGCTACATCCACCCGATCCGGCGCTACCTCGAGGACACGGAGCCTGGGGGGTTCCTTAGGAGCATGCCTTCGCTTTCGGCTACCCGGTTCTCGACTCCCCGGACGACATGTACGATCCGGCTTCGTGAATGCTTTCACGTGGAGATCGGTGAGCTTCGGCATAGGCGGCAACGACAACGACGGGGCGGCGACCGGGGCCGTGATCCCCGGCCCGCCGCAGAGCGACTCGGCGGGCGCAACCCCTTGAGGACCCTAACACATCCCGGCCTCCGGGCGGGGGGCCACAAATCCGGCACATGCGGGCCCCTGGGGGACCCGCGAGCCACCCGGCTACCCCCCCGGAGGCCACGGCGTCCCGCTATCGAGCGGATTCGGGAGCTTGGGGACAGGCTCGAGCGCGACCGTCGCCTGTTACGGCGGGGAGATAGAAGCGCATTTCCAGCATGCCCACGTGCGGCGCGCAATCCTAGCCCCCGCTGCTTTCGTCGACACGCACGTGACGCCGGCCAGGGATCGTCAACGACGAGGGCGGAGAGCGCCCCCCATCTTCCCACGCGCGAGTCATAACGTCGCGGCGGCTGCCCTCCCTCGTCCGGCCGATGCCGTAACCATCGACCCCGGAGGGACGGCGGATTCGAGATGATCTGCGAGATTATCTCGAGACCGCTGGCTGTCCAAAGAAGCCGAAAGCTCGGCCTCCCGGCACGGACACCGAGGGATGAGGAGGACGAAGAGCGCCCACGACGCGAAGCGAAGCTTCGGTCCATCAGGACCCATCGCGAAGGCCGATCCGCGAGCGTCTTCGGGACGACCGCGGCAGCATCGACGATGGTGACGCACGCAACGCCATCAACAACGCCGCAAAGGAAGCGTAGCCCGGGCGGATGCGACCGCCCCCGCCAGAGGCGGAAGGCGCGAGAAGCGACGAGGGACCGCGACGATGCCGATCCTCCGGGGCCGCGCGCCTTCAGCCGGGAGATCCGCAGCGCACGGTTCCCCTTCCGGTTCCGACAGCCGGCCAATCTTGCCAAATACTCGGGAGAAACGAACCCCGAGGTTTGGCTCAACGACTACCGCCTAGCATGCCAGCTTGGCGGCGCGGACGATGACCGGCTTATCATCCGCAACCTTCCGCTGCACTTGGGTGATTCGGCACGCGCTTGGCTGGAGCATCTTCCCGCCCGCACAATCCGCGACTGGTCCGAGCTAGTCGGGGTTTTTGTGGGAAATTTCAGGGGCACATACGTGCGCCTGAGGGAATTCGTGGGATCTCCGTAGCTGCAGGCCCGAGGCTCGACGAGACGCTACGTGACTTCATCAGGCGCTTCTCGAAGAAGTGCACGGAGCGCCAACGTGTCGGCACTGCTATCATCGCAGTGCATTCCTTGACGGCACGACCTGCAAGGAGCTCGTCCACGAGTTGGGTCGGAAGATGCCGACCACCGCCAACGAGCTGTTCGAGGTGGCGACGAACTTCGCCTCCGGCGAGGCGGTGGGAGCGATTTTCCGCGACGTCGGCGGCAAAGGGAAGCGGAAGGAGGATAATGCCGAGGGGAGGCAGCCCGCGGCCCTAAAAAACAAGAAGAACAAGCACAAAGGGAAAAAAGGGCAAGAAAGAGGTGGACTCCGAGGACGATATCGTTGCCACGGCTGACCGAAGAGAAGGCCCCGGGGCCGGGGGCCTTCGACGACATGCTCAAAAGCCTTGCCCTTTCCACAAATTCCCCATCAAGCACACTATGGGGGAGTGCGATTTGGCTTGTCGCTTCTATCGAAGCTTCCCCACCGAGGACAAGAAAAAGAAGGAGGGGGAAAACAAGGGCGAGGAGTTCCCCGAGGTCCGTGGCGTTTTCATGGTCATCGGGGATCGCCGGCGAATCTCACCCCACGCGAGATCAAGCGCGGCGTCGAGATATTCTCGGTGCACCCCGCCACTCCGCAGTACTGCCGTGGTCCGCCAACGCCATCACCTTCGGCATCGATGACCACCCGCCCTACGTGCCAAAGCCAGGGCGGTACCCGCCGTGGTCGACCCCATTGTCGGCAACGTGCGGCTCACCAAGGTGCCGATGGATGGCGGAAGCGCCCTTAACATCCTCTACTCCGAAACCCTCGGCTTGTTGGGGATAGAGCGCTCGCAGCCTTCGGCCCGGTAGCTCTCCCTTTCGAGGCGTAGTGCGGGTAGACGCGCCTGGCCCCTCGGGCTGATCGACCTCCCGGCCTGCTTTTGGGACGCCATCGAACTTTCGCAAGGAGGTCATCACCTTCGACGTGGTTGACTTTCGAGGAACCTATCACGGAATCCTCGGACGACCAGCGTATGATGCGGTTCATGGCCGTCCCCAACTACACTTACCTTCTCCTCAAGATGCCGGGCCCTAATGGCGTCATCACCGTTGGCTCCTCCTACGAACACGCGTTCAAGCTGCGACGTCGAGGCGGTCGAGCACGCCGAGGCGTGGCGATCTCCGAGGCCCTCGACACCAAGCGTCACGGCGCATTCGAGCCATCCGACGGAGTAAAGGAGGTCCCGCTGGACCCCGCCTCTCCATCTGGCAAGGCAGTGAAGATCTGCGCCTCCCTCGACCTGAAATAGGAAGTTGTGCTCGTCGACTTTCTTCGCGCGAACATCGACATCTTCGCGTGGAGTCCCTCGGATATGCCAGGCATTCCGAGGGATGTCGACGAGCACTCCCTTGATATCCGGGCGGGTCCGGACCGGTGAAGCGGCGTCTTGTGCCGATTCGACGAGGAGAAGCGCAGAGCCATCGGCGAGGAGGTGAACAAGCTTTTGGCGGCGGGTTCATCAAGGAGGTGTTCCACCTCGAGTGGTTATCTAACCCCTGTATTGGTCGGAAAAAGAGTGGAAAATGGAGGATGTGTGTAGATTACATTAATCTAAATAAAGCATGTCCGAAAGTCCCTTTTCCCTTACCACGTATTGATCAGATAGTCGACTCCACTTCGGGGTGTGAGCTCTTATCCTTCCTTGACGCCTATTCCGGCTACCACCAAATCAAGATGAAGGAGTCCGACCAGCTCGCGACTTCCTTCATCACCCCTTTCGGTATGTATCGCTACGTGACGATGCCCTTCGGGCTCAGAACGCAGGGGCCACGATCAGCGGTGCATCTTTGGGCGTTTTCGGAGACCACATCGGAGAAACCGTAGAAGCCCACGTCTACGACATCGTGGTCAAGACCAAGGAGGCCGACAACCTCATCTCGACCTTGAGGTCGCATTTTCGGTGTCTCAAGGCCAAGAGCGTCAAGCTCAACCCCGAGAAGTGCGTCTTCGGGGTCCCCCGAGGCATGCTCCTCGGGTTCATCGTCTCAAGCGCGGCATCGAGCCCAACCCGGAGAAGGTAAACTGCGGTAACGAGCATGGGGCCGATCGAGGACCCGAAGGGTGTGCAATGAAGTCATGGGGCTGTTTGGCGTCTCTAAGCCGCTTCATCTCACGGCTCGGCGAGAAGGGCCCCCCCTCTACCGCCTCCTAAGAAAGTCCGGCGCTTCTCCTGGACCTCCGAGGCCCGGGGGAGGCCCTCGACAAGCTCAAAGCCGCCCTCACCGGGGCCCCGATCCTCGTCCCCGCCGGCCGAAGGGGAGCCCCTCCTCCCTGTATGTTCTTTGCAACAACGCAGGTAGTCAAGGCGGCCATCGTCGCCGAGGAGGAGGAGGGCCACACCCTGCCGGTCCAGAGGCCGATTTACTTCATCGGCGAGGTGTTGTCCGAGACCAAGACCCGCTACCCGCAGATCCGTAAACTGCTCTACGCGGTGGTCCCGACCCGGCGCAAGCTCCGACACTACTTCGACGCTCACCCCGTGACGGTGGTCTCCTCCCCTTCCCGTTGGGGGAGATCCTCCAAAATCGGGAAGTCTCGGGGCGGGTCGCCAAGTGGTCCGTTGAGCTCATGGGGAAACCCTTTCCTACGGCGCCAAGGAAGGCTATCAAGTCTCAAGTCTTGGGCGACTTCATCGCCGAGTGGACCGATACTCGGCTACCACCGCCCCGGCTCCGGGAGGAATTTGGATAATGTACTTCGACGGGTCCACGATGAAGACTGGAGCGGCGCTGGCCTCCTCTTTTGTCTCCCCTCGGGGTGCACATGCGACACGTAATCCGCCTTCACTTCCGGCGTCAAACAACATGGTGGAGTACGAGGGCCTACTCAACGGGTTGAAGATCGCCATCGAACTTCGGCATCAAGCGCCTTGATGTCCGAGGGGACTCGCAGACTTGTCATCGACCAGGTCATGAAGGACTCAAGCTGCCACGACCCCAAGATGGACGCATACCGCCCACCGACTTGGAGTTTGGGTCCCCAAGGCTCGGGGCCTACGACGAGGCACGAAATCAAGTGGCTCGGGAGGACTCATTTGGACACGCTCGAGGAAGCTAGGGGACGCCGCCCTTCTACACTCAGCAAGATACCAACAGTCTCTCCGACGCTACCACGACCGTCGGGTCCGGGTCCGAGATCTCCGGGGAAGGCGGTGCGGTGCTCCGTCTCCGCCAAGACAACGAGAGGGCGCCACAAGCTCACGCCGCCTTGGGAAGGGCCCTTCATCATCGTCGAAGTCCTCAAGCCGGGCATCGCGTACAAGCTCGCCAACGGCCGGGCGAAGTCCTCAACAACGCTTGGAACATCCAACAGCTACGTCGCTTTTACCCTTAAAATTCCAAGCATTGTACATACGCTTTGTACATTTCGTTAATAAACACCAAGTCCTTGGGCGTTTCCCCAAGACATAGCGTTTTTTTTCCTCAATAGGACTTCGGTGAGACTTGGTTTTGTCTTACCAAAACCAAGCCTCCCTCGAGGGGGCTAGAAAGGGGGGAACCCCCCTGAAAAGCACCCCCGCGAAAATCCTTTTTCGTTTTCCGGCTATTCTTTCGTAGACTCTACGTTCCCGAAGGTCTCGTGTATTTAGTTAAGGGCACGACTGGAGTCACCCCGAGGCCGAGGCGGCCGAGCCAGCGAGGCCACCTACGCCCGAGCGCTTCACGGTACCTCCGCTTGCAGCCCTCGGCCAAAAGGGGACTCCGAGCCTCGCGGGGAAGTCACTCATTACGAAAAGGCAACGGGACCGTGACAATCAACGCGATCCCTACCTTCGGCTAAAGGGACTCACGGCTGCAAAGCTCCCCCCCCGCACGACTAAGTAACGAGCACCGCGGAAGGGAAACACAGAGATAACGAAAGAGTCAAGATAAGAAACATAAGGCCTCGACGGGCCAAAGTCTTAGACGACACGTAAAAAAACAAAATACTAATCAAGTTTTTACACGGGCACACTCGGCCCGAATTACGAGGATTCACGGGGGCATCCGACCCCCCCCCCGGCCCCTGGCGTCGGCACTGCGGTGTCGGCCCCTTCGGCAAACACCGGGGAGGATAGCCGTGCGGAAGTGCCCGACCAGCGGGGCGTAGCTTCTTCGGCCCGATGGAGCAGCTCGGCAAATACCTCTCCCTCATGACCCTCCTCGTCCTCGGCGACGGCGAGCCCCTCGGAAATCTTGGGGAGGTCGAGGTCGTGCGTGGGAGAGGGTCATCGCCGGTGTCGCGACACCCCGATGGCCCAAGGTCGGATCGGCGGGGCGGGCGGCGCGCCTCCACTTGTCTGGCAACGCCTCCAGCGGCCCGGCGGATCGCTACCCGGGCGGGCTGGCGCCGGCCTCGCGGCCGTGCAAACGGCTCCGACCTTCTTCTTCCAGGGCGTCGAGCTCGCCTCGGAGGGGAGTAGGCGGCTGCGCCGCGACAAAGGCCGCCGCCTTTGCTCCGGCGACTTCTTCCTCGGCTGCATCCGCCAAGGGTCAATCTACGAGCGGAAGCAAGGATATGGGCGCCCAAACATAAGACTTACCTTCCGTTTGCACCACCTCCTCCGCCAGCTGCACCTCGAGCCTGTTGGCCTCGTTATTTCCCCGACCAAGCTCGGCCCGCATCATGGTGACATCATTGACATAGAGTTGGTGATCAATTTCCATGTTCACCGGGGTTCTCCGTCAACGTCCCAATGGTGTCGGACGACTTCGACAAGCGCCCGTCCTCATCACCTCCTTTTCAGCCCGAGCCGGTCGAGCTCCGACGAGCGCTTCCGACCCCCGGAGGCCTCGGCCTTTAGGTCGCGACAAGGAGGCGCAGGTCGGCGTTCTCTTCGTTCGGGCAGCTAACTCGGCACGCAGCGGCCCGGTTTGCCTCCCGCCGCTGAAGGTGGAGCGCCTCGTCAAGGCCAGCCCTCGGTCGGAGAAACTGCGACTTCTCGGGAGAACTTTGCCAGTCCTGCGACAATCGAGAACCGGCCCGAGTTAGCCATCTCCAGGGCACCCGTGTTAGGGTAAGGGTTTCGAGCATTTGTAATACCTTCAACATTTCGGGAGGTCCCTTGAGAAGATCGGCGAGAAGGTGCAAGGCAGTCGTCGGCCGACCGAACGTACTGCCCCTCTGCTCCCACCGAGTGCGCTCCATGCGTCGTCCGGCACATAGGCGGCGGCCCCGGGTCGGCGGTCCGTCCAGATGATCCGTGGCGGCCCCTCCCGGAGCTCGCCAAAGCGAACCACCTCCCGGCTCGAGGACCCCTCGGCGGGCGCCGCATCCGACGGCCCCACACGATCGCCACCGGAGGAAGCCGTGTCCGCAACGGCCACCTCTTCAACCCGCATGGGGGCGTCTCCCTCGAGGAGGGATCTCCACCACCTCTGTGTCATGGCATGGCCTAGGGGCGCGACAGGCGCCCGCCTCCTCCATGGCCATGTCGGTCGTGGTCACCGGCAGCGCCGCGCCGCCCGCGACAAAGCGTCGCCGAGGCCTCGGTACGGCGCCCGTGCCCTCTCTCCGCCACGGCGGGGGGGTGGCTCTTGGTCAACGGCGCTTGACCGCCTCTCCCTCGGTCGTCGGCAACACAGCCCTAATCGCCGGGGCAGCGGTGGCACTCGCCGACTCGGCTTGCCGCCTCCTGCTTACGCGGAGCAAGCGGTCTTTGGAACCGGGGCCGTCTTGCGCTTTTGGCTATGGTGGCAAGGAGGTCGGGACTTCAGAGAAAAAACAAAACAAAAAACGATGGAAGACTTAAAGAGGAGAGATGCTCACCCGCCGACAAAGGGCCGGGTATAATCGGCTCGCTCGGAACCGCGCTTCGTCGAAGGCCCGACTTGAGGTGTCTCGCCCGCGACTGCGAGAGTCGCTGGCATAGGGGTGCCGCCCCTCCCGGCTGCCGCCGCCTCCTCGCGAGGCCCCCGCTTCACCCTCGGCGGTCCTCGTCGCCGCTCTCAGGCGGCCCCCGGGGAAGGCGCCCGAGCCGCCGACCGGGCTGGGGTCGGCGCGGGACGACTTCGGGAGGGGCCTCATCCCCCGACGGGTCACATCTCCGGCCGCCCCGGCCCATGGCCTCGGCGGAGTGAAGGGCAGGGCGGCGGTCCCTCCAACGGCCCACGGCGACCACCCCCTCTCTTCACGAGAGGGCGACGCGCCCGGTTCAACACGCAGCCTCGGCTCGAGACGCCGAGGCCGAGGCCTGCGCTGGCCGACCTCCGCCGTCGCCCGCCCTCAGCCGCATCACCGAGGGACCGGGGCTGAACCGACGACTCCTTCGGCCTCTCCCCCCTCCATGAAGCCGAGGAAGTCGTAATCCTCCCCCCCTCGTCATCCTCATCATCGTCATCGCCCGCCCGGTGGTGTCGGAGGGCGTTGGCTCTCGGGGAGTCCCTCATCCGCTGCCCGGCGCCCGTAGCTTGTCCAGCTCACGCCGCTCGTTACGCTTGCGGACATTCTGTCCGACTTCTTCTTCTTCTCCTCCCCTACGCTTCTCCGCCAAGGGCCTTGTTCTTCTCTTTCTCCGCGGAGATGGGGGGCTTGGACGCTTTCGGCTTCCCGGCCAATCCTCGCGACGAAAAGAGCAAGATGAGGATAAAGGGGAGGAGGCAACAACAACCAACGCGCGCACGGCCGCAGTGACTCACCACGGAGATGGCGTTACGGTGGGGTCGCATCGCGACCTTGTAGAGGTTGGAGACGTCGGACACCGACGCCGCCTTCTTGGTCCGCTCGACGATCTCGGCGTGATCAAGGTCGACGGACAACATCCTCGCCCCAGCCCGGGGGCGCCTTCCCTCATGTCAAGCAGGCAAGGCTGTCTATGCATGAGGGGCGAACTCGACGCTGGTGGAAGGCGGCGATGATGACCGCCGCATCTAACCCCCTTCAGCGGTCGGCCTCCTCCGGCGCGGAACACCTTCTCCGGAGGGATGACCCCTCTGCAGGATGATCTCCTCCTTCCACCTCGCGGGCTCCACGTCGAACACCCTCCGGTGTAAGGCGGGGGGGTGGCCGGAGTCGTTCGGAGGTAGAACCACCGGCGCGCCCGGCCCGCGGTTGGAGGAAGGTCGGCCGCCGGGATATACGAATCCCGGTTGCGAGCCCAGCCTGCGGCATGCAGCTGCCCGACGTGGACGGATATCCTCTTCCCCCCTCTCGACGCTCTTGAAGAAGAGGGCGCCCTCGAAGAAGTGGAGCCAGAGGTCCCGGTGGACCTCGACCCCAAGGAAGCCCTCACATAGGGCGGACGAACACCGCCAGTGCGTGATGGAGTTGGGGTTGAGATCTGCAGCTCCGGGCCGTAGTACTCGAGGATGGCCCTCAAGAACCGACCCACCCGGCATCCCGAACCCGTTCTCATGGAACGCCGTGAAGCTCACGGCGTAGGCGAGGCGGGTGCGGGGACAGATGGTCGGCCGGCGGGACGATCCACTCGGGGAGGGCCTTGTCGGCGCAGGGGCGGAGAAGCCCCTTCCCCACGAAGCGTCACCAGCTCGACAACGTCATGGAGCTCGTCTCCCACTCCTCCACGCCCGACGATCTCGGGCCTCGAAGCCATGACAGCGGCGGCGGGGTGGATGCGAGCAAAGTCTTCTCTCTCCTCGCTCCCTTTCTTCCTCGGCGGCGCTCGAGCAGGCGGCAATGGCAGAGGAGGAAGCAAAGGCGAGGAAGGGAGAAGGAGGGCGATGCGATCGCCGCCGCAGTACTTATACCCGGCGCGTTTCCCGTCCTTGCATTAATTGCGTATCAATCTACGATACGCCGATCGATACACACCGCACGCAACCCAAAGCGACGGCACACGGCGGCAGCGGCCGCGCGGGTCTAGCGAGCCACACCTGCCGCGCTGCGACCCGCCCGCACAAAGGATCCGGGCGCAAGGCTCGGGGCTCGCCGTGCGTGGTGGCATAGCGAAGCCGCATGGCAAGACATCACGCCCGCCGTGGGGCCACGACCACACGCACGGCGGCGGCGCCACGCGGGGAAAGTGGGGCCCGCCACCTCGCGCGGCGCTCCACATCCCGCATCGGCCGCCCGAAAAGCGCGCCCACGATGAGGTGAAACGGGCGGTTTTTCCTTCTTCATGAAGGAGCCGGCGACGGCCCATTTGCGGTCCGTAGGAACGGAGGCTGGCCCATCTCGGGTTCGACAGCGCCGCCTCGTGGCAACAGAGTTAGGGGGCAGCCCGGACGGCCTCATACACAGCCCTAGCCCCGGGCAAGAAGCGGGGGGCCGCCCCCCGTAGCAAAGATCCGAGGCCGCATGGCAGCCGAGTAGGGGGATCCCGCGTGGGAGTGCATCGAGCCCCGGGACCCGGCGGACGGACCCGAGCCCCGCCTCGAGCATACCGTGCGGCCCTTATGAACCGCGCCTCGGGCCCGCCCAACCCCTAGCGAGCGGGGCACAAGGCGGTTCACTTGGATCCACCCGTTAACCACCGGACCTAGTCGTGTTCGACACTCGTCGGACGATAGCACGATGAAGACCAACCCTCCTCCCCCGCGGAAGGGACGCCGAGGTGCGTAAAGACTAACGACCGAGTACCAACCGGCTCCCCCTCAACGCCACGAGGGCCGGGGGGACTTCCCCCAACGCGAACCGGCTCGGGAAAGCGTCCTGACATTCAGCCGAACCCCCGGACGAGCCGACGGGCCCGGGGGCTCGGCGGCGCGAATCGTTTCGCCACCAAAACACGTCACGAGCCCTCGGGACGGGTGCACACACTCCTCCGAGGCCTCGGGTGCTACACCCGGGAGCGCTTTGCGCGCACCGCTGGAGTAAGACGCCTTCAACCAAGGCAACACCGCACCAGCCTCGAACGAGTGCATTCACTCCTTCGAGAGGCTCGGGGGGCTACTTGTCGGGGACCAAATTAAGGGCCCTCCTAACAATTAGGCCCAAGAGACGCAAAACTAGGCCACACAAGAACAAAACACGGCCTGCCAAGGCCCGGCAAGACCGCGCACCAACACCACCGAGCCCACATTGCGGGGACTTTAAGCAAACGCTAGCTTTCCGCCCCGTCCAAGCCTCCTTCATCAAGGCCTCTGGACGAGTTCCTATTTTTTCCGCCCGCCCGAGCCTCCCGTAGAGGCCTCGGGACGGGGGTCCGCTTTCCGACTTCGCCCGAGCCTCTCGGCCGAGGGCCGGGCGGCGCGTCCCCGCCCGCCTCGCCCGAGGCCTCCCCCGTCGAAGCCTCGGGGACGGGCACTAACGCCCCCGCCTCCCCGAGGCCTCCTACCGAGGCCTCGGACCGGGCACTAACACTCCGCCCGCACGAGGCCTCCCCCGCAGCGGCCTCGGACGAGTTCCCGCCATCCATCCCGACCGAGCCCCGCGCTAAAGGCCTCGGACGACACGCGCCGCATCACCTGGTCAAGGACCGACCACCGACTTGACGTATATCCACCGCCCGCCTTCCCACGGTGGCTCGGGTTGACGCTAGCCCCTCGGCAGGAGGAGAGCCGCCCCGTCACCACTGCTGCACCTGCGCCCGCGCACTCTTGATTACGCAATCCCTCAAGAAGCGGCCATGCCTCGCGCGTAGGGCGACATGATGATTAACCCCTCGTAACAGGTCCCATCACGGGAGTCGGAGATACGGAGCATGCCGCATCCCGGCGGGAGCATAGCGCCACCCCTGGGCGGCCGAGCCTTCGGTGCCCGGCCCCTTTGTGCACCCAGGCTTCGAGCCGGGTAGACGGAAGATGGCCCGTACGCAGATATCTACGTCGGCCACGCCCGTATACGACAACGATGCCGCTGCCCTCAAAAGCCCGGACCGGGAGTGAGTCAAAGCTACAAAGAGCCCACGGTACTGGCACGCTCATCATGACGCCCACGCCGACCCCCGCAGAGGCGACGTCCCTCCTTCACCAAGAACGAGGAGCCGACTCCACGGGACGGCGCCCGCCATCGACAGTGCGGCCGCCGTGCAAGACAAAACCGCCGCCCTCACCCGGGGCCTCGGCACAAGGAGAAAGGGAGCCCCTAGGCCTCGGCGGGATGAGGCGGCGCCCACCGCCGTCTTTCCTATTCAAACATCAGTCTTGTAAAGCCCGTCCCTCCCCTTCCCGGCTATAAAAGTGAGGGGGACGGGGTCCTTCGAGGGGACAGGTGAATCCTAGGAAGCAAATCGAGCAATCTCCTTGGCAAACAAATACACACACTCACTCATCTCACACGAGACTTGGGACATTTCCCTCTCTCCACTTGCTTGTACACCCTACCTACAGGCACCTTGGTGCAGGATAATACAAAACCTTCTTGTATCCCTCTTGCACACCATCCAGGGTTGGGAGCACGCACGTAAATTCACTCGTTGGTACTAGGACCACTAGTTTTAGCACCGACAGCTCTTGCCTATGCGTGCTTTTCTTTGGTGGCAACTTATGTGTGCAATGGCAATCTTTTTGTAAGAACTTATACATTGCCAGTGAGACAACTAATATGCATGATTTAGAAAGATATTTGAACATAAAAGGGTGACCAAAAATTGAAACTACAAAACATTGGGAAAAATAAATAAAATTTATAAACATAAAAAATTGACTAAAAGAATTGAATGATATATAAAAAATAAACTAAAGAAATTAAAAAATTACAAGAAAATGTAATAAAAGAAAACTCAAAGAACACTAAAAGCTGGATGACCTTGTGTGTGGCAAGTTTAATTTTAAAATATGTAGCAAGTTGTATTTTGAGCAAGTGGTAAAATATCGTAAAATGATAAATTCTAAGAATTATGACTCTGAAAAGATAAAAATTATATTGAAAACTGAAAAAAATTGACTGAAAACTGAAATCAAAAGACACTAAAAATGACTCAAAATGACAAATAGAACATGGAAAATAAAGTTAGCACAAATTATTAAAATCCAAGAAACATGACTTGTTGCCAACTAAGAAGATTTATTACAATAGTCAAGAAACTTGACTTGCTACCAACTGAAACTGAAATTAACAAAAAAAATGAACTGAAACCGACAAATAAAAATTTAAAACAGAAGACGACAAAATGAAAATAAAGAAAAATAAAAAATGAAACTGAAATTAATTTAATTTTAAAAACAATGACTGAAAATTGAAAATGAAAAACACTAAAAAAAATACTAAAATGACAAATAGAAACCTAAAACTAAAGTAGGCACAATGAAAAATAAAAAAAACTGATTATATTGTTAACTAAAGTAACTGGAGGGTTGCCTGGTAGTAGGAATATATCCGCACCTTTACCATCACCGTGGCAGGCCCATGTACGCATCTTGTGCTCGTGGGCTGATAGGTCATGCAGCCTCTTTTTTTAAAAAAAAAATCCACAATGCATGCCTGTCCCGTCGCGCGCTCCGGCGCTGGCGCGACCTGCCGCGCAATAGAGTTTCCGAATACTCTAATTGCCAATACTACATATGCTAGCCCTGTCACTAGTGTCCCTCAAACCAGCCCACTAACACCAAATCAGCCGAATAGGAGGATATCTAGACTATGAAAGCCAATTTCAAGCCAAATCATTGCCAAGATAACTTATATTACTTAGCCCATCATTCCTTGTTCTCATTCTTCTTGCTTTGAGTTTGAAACCACAATTTTTATCTTGACAACTCATGTCATATAGTCAGACACGCGTGCGGAAGTGTGGTTCACATCTTTCACCTTTCTTAAACTCATAATATGTGCATATAATGATAATCTATTTAAGTTGAATCAATCTCATGTCAACCTTCCATGTGTGATTAGTACTTTTCGTTGCTGGCATTTATTATGTCTTGTAATTTATTTGATTCAATCTAAAAAAGGCTAAATCAAGCTTATTAAATCCAGCAAAAAAATCAAATTAATTATTATTGATACGGGCGTCACATAATCCCCCCTGAACAAATTAATTTCTAAAGGTTGTATTCAATCAAAACTTTTTATGTTTCTGAATTTATAGAAAAGAGCACAAGTATTTATAGCATCAAATTAACATATTATAAAAAATATATTTTATAGTGTATCTAATGATACTATTTAGTTTCATAATAAATCATGTCATTCTTTTGTATAAAATTCGATCAAACTATTTTTTTACTTAATACAACTTTAGAAATTGATTAATTTTAGAACTTTATCGCGGATGATAAACCGTCAGCTCTTTTCTGCCTCTCACTGTCGAGTGTCAAGCGCCATCCTCACTCCCGCGCAATCCCATCCCGCCATCGCCATGGCAGTCTCCTCCCCGCCGCCTCCTCGCTTCCACCTCTCCCTCCACCTTCAAGACCCTGCCCGGAACTCCTCGCCTAGCGGCAAGAAGACACGCCCCACGCCGACAACCGAGACGCTCCGCCGCCGCCTCCTCCGCCGGGGCGTCTCGCCGACCCCCAAGATCCTCCACACCCTCCGCAAGAAGGAGGCGCTCAAGGCCCTCCGCCGCGCAAGGAAGCACACTGCCGCCGCCGCCGCCGCTGCTGCGGCACTCAATCCGCGCGACGAGGAGATTCGGGCGGAGGATGATGAGGAGACCCGCTTCCGTGCGGCCGCCGCGGAGTACCGCGCGCTCGTGGGGCGGCCCTGGGACGGCGGCGCCGCCGGCATGGCGGCGCTCCCGCGCGGTTGGGACGCGGAGGACGGCGGGCTCGAGGGCCTGAGGGAGATGCTCGTGGCGAGGAGGGGCGACGGGTTCCGTTGGCTACTGGACGACGACATCGAGGTGGAGGCGGCGGAGAGGAAGCAGCCGAAGCGTCGTCCGGGCACCACCGGCTGGGATGTGGAGGCCGAGGATGAGGAGAGGAGGATTGAGTTGCTCGTCAGCAGGTACTTCTGTGCTTGCCATTTCAGGCTTTCTCGGATCAGACCTTGCTTAGATAATCACAACACCAAGAACATGAGTTTACCTTCAAAAAAACACCAAGAACATGAGAGATGGGATAATTGGTTGAGCTGTATATAGAATCGAAATTATTGTGAATGCTTGCATTGTGGAACAATGGTATGTATAGTATCATATAGTTGGGCACCCCCCCCACCCATTTGCTCTAGCTTCGCCACTTATTCATACTATTAATACTGATAAAACTGGAGAATGGATTGAACACTGTCAGTGACCCGCGAAGAAATATGTGAAAGGAACACTCCACTAAATTCTGGTCCCTCTTAGATTTGTGAATTCAACTTATATAATTTTGAAGAATAATGTATACAAAACTATATCAATAGACCATAGAAAAAATAGTTGCATTAGACTTCTTTTCCTGTGGAAATATTTTTTTTTTTCTAGTGTATTACTATAATTAATTTGTTTATGGCTTGCTTTGAAGTTTCTAAAGAGCAAAAGACTGCACCCTATTTTTTGAAGTTAGAACATTAGTTCCAGAAAAGAACAGTTTGCTCCATGAAGCAGTCATATAAAGGGGAAATGGTTAGTTTACTGTTTGAATAGGTAAGAAGCTTTCATATAATATGTGTTTACATATGTTCTTGTAAGACTCAAATTTTTATATTTTTATTGATTTTTGATGTGCCTTGTCTAGTTTCAGTTGAGTAAATTGTTCTGTTGTGTGCATGATTCTATACAATCAGAAAAAAAACAATGATGATACATTATTGAATAAACAAATTTTCCCATCAGGTTAAACAGAGATTACCTAAGTTTTCGTGATTGGAGGCTTACTAGAGTGATGAAAAAGGCTGACATCAGATATAGTGAAGATAACCTATTAAGAATACTAGATGGGCTTGAGACACAAGGAAACTGGAGGCAGGCTTTAGCTGTTATTGAGTGGGTCTACAATGAAAACAGCTACAGGCATCGGAAAAGCAGGTAGGTTTTTCTTTTCATTTTTTGCTGCTTGCTTCCCTGCCACTGTGAGTAGCATATTTTGACAAAAAAAAAAATCTGGTACATTGATACTTTCCTAATTAATAGATTTTTCTTATCTAGGTTTGTGTATACCAAATTACTCTCAATCCTTGGGAAATCATTAAGGGCAACTGAAGCACTTCGAAGTTTTCACCATCATGCGGGTATAGTCATTTTTTTTCTGTACAATTAAAATAAGCAGTCCACTTGTTTGAACAGAAAATAGAAAAGCTAATGGCTTAACATTTTATTTTTGGTCCGTAATTTACATCAGGCAGATGCTCAAATATACCCTGATATGCCTGCATACCATAGTATTGCTGTTACGCTTGGTCGAGCTGGTCTTCTGAAGGAGTTAATCAAGATTATTGAGTATATGAGACAGAAGCCCTCAAAGCGAATAATGAAGATGCGGCGCAAGGATTGGGATCCTTCATTGGAGCCTGATGTACTTGTTTATAACTCGGTGATGATTCCCTCTTGCCCTTTTGTTTTCTTTTCTTTTTATCTGATTCCCTCTTTTGAGTTATATTTTTCTTGAAATATGTTTGTCTTGTCCCTTGATGTTGTAGGTGCTTAATGCCTGTGTTCTATCACAGCAATGGAAAGGGGTATTTTGGGTGTTCCAGCAAATGAGAATTAGTAGTTTACCACCTACTGGAGCAACATTTGGGTTGGCCATGGAAGTAAGCTTTATTTTTTATATAATTTGGAAACTTTGTACCATTGCTTGTTTTCTCATATCCTGGTACATTCAGAACAGTTTTCCTCAGTATTTCTAACGCTATATCTTGCCTAGTAAAGTCTACTCTCTAGCAAAACAGCTAACCAAGACGAACTAATTCAAGGGGGTTTACTCTTAGAGCTTTAGTTAATATGGTCATGTGTTTCCCTCGCAAAAAGGAGGGTCATGTGTTGTGGTGACTTACCGTACTAATTAAAGCTACTGTTTGAAGGTCATGCTGAAAGCCAAGAAGTATGAATTTGTCCAGAAGTTCTATGAGAAGATGCAGAAAAGTGGCTTACCTCCAAGGGCAATAACGTACAAAGGTAATAATCCCTCCGTTCTACAATGTAGGTTGTTTTAGTTTTGTCTTAAATCAGACTTCTCTAACATTGACTAAGTATTATGTACGCATAATAAGCTATGATTTTTGACATTGAAACTGATACAAAGAATTTTTTTTCCCATGCAGTGCTTGTAAGAGCTTTCTGGGAACAGGGTAAAATTAATGAAGCTGTTGAAGCAGTCAATGACATGGAACAAAGAGGAGTTGTTGGAGCAGCAAGTGTTTACTATGAATTGGCTTGCTGTCTCTGCAATAATGGAAGGTGGAGAGATGCTATGTTACAGGTTTGTAGCTGCTATATGCAACACATACTGCACCTTCTTTGTCTGACTATGCATTATGCATCTCTGTTTCTCAAGTGCTATATAATTTTCTTAGTCAATATTTATTTCAAGAACCATTCTTTTGTCCATATAGAAGTCTGGCAAGGGCAAATTTAATTATCAGTAATTTCATTGTGAAAAGGAACTCCAGTTTGGTCCTTCAATTTTTATCCAAATCTATTGACATTAAAGTCATTGAGTTTTTTAATTATTTTTCTGCAATATAAATACCATATTAAATAGCCCCTGTGTGCAACATTTTTTTTCCTGTACCTTCCTGCATGGTGCGTTGTTGGTTTTCTGACAGTACAGGCTAAGATGGATTCACCTTTGGTTTCATCTTCCCTCTTTGTTTTCTTCGTCCCATCTTTCAAGCAGCTAGCATGGTAGAGATGTGTGTTGGTTACTTGGCATCAATGCTAAGATCCTCCCAGTTTCCCCATCTTTCTTCCGTGCATGTTCTCTATGTATGCTGCGGATGTGTGCATTTGTGGTGTGGATCTGCATAGAACCTTTCGTGTGATGTGTGCATCGTAATTATGGCTGCCGATGCCCTCTTTGGCAGGAGTATAGACACTCCTTGGTGCAAATATGGTCGCACACAGTGCCTGTTCAAACAATCATATCCTCCCACCCAGGGGCGGATCCAGTATATAAGCATTGCTGTCACCTGACAGCAGTGGCTTGTGTCTTGGTCTAAGTACGTTTTTCTATTTTGAAGTGGGTGACAGCAGTTCAATTAGTCTGATGACATCAGTGCTTCCCAAAAATCACCAGCGCTTGCAACCCAAAACTGATTGCCTGCCATATATTACTTCTCCACAAAGAATCACATCACATCGTTACAATAGAGAGAAACCCAAATGACGCACTGCACCCTACTCATGCATGCCTGCTTTCAATGCTAATCCATCTATCACTAGTAATTTTCCATGCACCTGACAACCAACTGGTGATGGAGTGATTGCTGGTGCTCCCTCCTCTTAGATTAAATCAACTTCTATTATTGTAAGTAAAATTATTTTAAAATTGATCAAATTTATATAAAGGAACACAAATATTTATAATATCAAATTAGTGTCGCTAGATCAACGAAATAGCGCCGCTATAGCGTCCAGAAGCAGTTACCGCAATGCTCATTAGCGCTATAGCGCCGAATAGCGTCAAAATAGCGCTATAGCGCCCGAAATAGCGTTTTTGGCCAAGCTTCCGCTAAATTTTATAGCCCGCGATTAAAAACGTTGCGCTAGATATATCACACTAGATATATCACAAAACGGGACACTGTAATCGGAAAATGCTTCTTTGAGTTACTATGTACTTAGATATATACTATATCTAGATACCTTAATTGGAAAATACTTCTTTGAGTTACTATGTACGTAGATATACACTATATCTAGATATATAATAAAATAATTATCTACAAAACGCCAAAAGGCCTTAATAATTTAGGATGGCTATTAAACTATGTACTTTTATATATATTATTATATGTTTATAAGTCACAATCATTAGCTAGTAAGTTTACATTGACATCATTAACGTGAAATTCTGGATCCGCCCCTGCTCCCACCCATGTCAGAAAGAGAGGAAACTTAGGAACAGTGCTGACAGATGGGTTCATCATTTCAAATAATTTATTGCAATCTTTAGGATACTGGTCAGTAGCTGTACACAATAAATTTTAGTGTTATGTTTAGGCACAGAGTTTATATGCACTCATTTGGACACTTGGAAGATGATTTTCAAACTTCTATGTCCTCATTGGGACATGTCTAGCCTTGTCATGTATCAAGGTCACTAATCTTATGGAAAATAGTTAACATGGTTCTTTGCCACTTACCAAGTTCAATGTTTAGCTTTAAAGAGACAATGCAGTATGACTTTGCACTACTCGTGCTACATGTTACTTAGTAATGTTAAACTTATCTTGTAGCATTTGATTATTCTTATTATGGTTTGACAGTTTGCCTCCACTAGATTCTCTTAAAAGTTTTTTGTCACAGAGTTGTCAAGTTTCCCAATTTTGTACCCTTTTATTTGCACAATCAACATAACAATATTTTACTGTGGCAATTCCACATCACACTTTTGTCACCAGGCTAAAGTCCCCTTTATAGGAAAGTAATAAGGAACCTAAACATACAAAGCGTGTTTATTAAGATACATTTTTTCGTTCAGGTTGAGAAGCTGAAACAGCTTCCCCTCACGAAACCACTGGAGTACACATTTACTGGAATGATCTTAGCCTCATTTAATGGTGGATATATCTACGATTGTATCTCAATATTTGAGTCAATGAAGGACCACTGCATGCCAAATATTGGGACTGTGAATGTGATGTTAAAAGTTTATGGACATTGTGATATGTTTGGGAAGGCAAAGGACTTGTTTGAAACCACCAAGGCTTGTTTCTCGAATTCTCAGACATATATCCATGAACATTCATCACTTGAAGCAGACACATATACATACAGCTCTATGCTTGAAGCATCTGCCTCTGCCCAACAGTGGGAGTACTTCGAATATGTGTATAGAGAGATGGCTCTATCTCGTCACTGCCTAGATCAAAGCAAGTATTCATGGTTGCTCATCAAGGCATGTAGAGCTGGAAAGGTAATAGCTGTAACTTACAGTCTGCAAATGAATATATGATTTATTTCAGGTTTATTGAAGCATACCATTTTAAAACCAAATAATTGTCATTTCAATTCTCTCTTTATCGTCCCTTTTATTTGTTTTTTTGTGGGCTGCAAGTGCAATACTGTGTATGGGTGGGTGCAGGTAGCGGGTAATCTATATGTTTCTTCTTAATGCAATGATATGCAGCTCTCTTGCGTATTCGAGAAACAAAAAGTTTTCTGCACTTGAAACTTTTTTTTATCATGTTTACACTTTTATGTACTTCAATTGAAAGGAACATGTTAAATACCTACAATTTCATGCCACATGTAGTTGTGAAATTTTTTATTCCAAGAGTGTGGCCAAAACAGGAATTATTTTTAAAGAAATTATTTATTCTCTTTATTACTTATGTGCAGTCAAATTTGCTGGAGCATGCGCTCGACTCGATACTTGAAAGAGGAGAGATCCCTGATGTACAGCTGATTACTGAATTGATATGCCAGTCTATTGCTCATAGAGATTATGGAAGGACGCTGCAGCTCTTGAATATTATGACTGAGGCTTCAATAAAAATGAAAGAAGTTGAGTGGGTTCACCTACTGCAGAAAAATGTTTATCAATTCAACATTGATGCCCTTGAGGGCCTTATAAAGTACCTCAGTACTAGTGGTACTATCAATGCTGATCCTGCACTTGGTTTAGTAAGAGCACTGCAGTCCCAATGCGGGATAACATTAGTGAAGGGCACATATTTGCTAACAGATGATACCAGTACTCAACAGTGTGGACTCTCTTTGCTTGAGAATGAAAACAAATATGCAAGTAGCAGTCTGGCAGAACAAGATCAGCTCACTTGCAAGAAATTGTGCACTGATATAATTCTTGACGTCCCTGATTCTGATAGAGAGATCCCTCAGTTAGGTGTCAGTGCTGTCATGAGCAGGGACATCTTATTAAGCGGTCAGCGATTGGAAGACAAACATGAGCTTTCTGATCTTGGGCAGCAGGGTCCACAGGTATCTGCAATTGACGAAGTACTTGATTCCATGAATTCTTATGGTGTCAATTCATATGGAGAGATGCCATCAGCTTCAGAAATTCTTGAGTTATGGGAGCAGGAGAGGATAAATGGCATGGTTGCTCCAAAAACGGAAAGCAGAACCACTTTTATTAGAGGATAAATGAAATTCGGGCAGATATCATTTGATATGGGGCTATGGGCAGTGCAATTCTTGCATAAGTTACTGACAGCTGCTGGAAATTTGAAGGCCCCTAAGTTGGTTCATGGGATCCCAGCTGGAATCATATTGCCTAAATCATCATCAGGAGTCTGTTATTTGTGTGATCACATCGTATCTCGTTTTGGATGATCCATAGTATGCAAAATCAGGGAATGTATAGATATGTAGTTGTGAATTCACCCAACAATGTTGCAGAAACACTAACTTATGCTCAGGAACAGCAATTTAAAGCTGGGTTGGTCCACTTGAGCAATTAGCTCAGTCTAATAGTCAAACTTTCTACGTCACTTTTCTTTTTACTGCCCTGGTATGTGGTATGGATCTTATCCTTTTCCCAAGAGGATTTAATCTAAGACAGGAATCCAAGACCATATACTAAGACAAAGCAATAAAGATTCCTGCAGAATTTGATGATGGAACATAGGTCAAATTTTGTTCAGTACAGAGCCCTGATACTGGGGACCTCATGGTGGTGACAGAATGTGGATCCAGTCTAAATTTGATGTGTCTAGATTTCTTGTTCAATAGTCGGAGATCAAAGGAGATTGTGCTAATGCTCAAAGGTGATGATGAAGATTCCTGCAGCGTACCATATCTCCGCGAGTTAATGGGCTCTTGGTTCAGTAGCTTGCGTAATCATCTGAAAAATGTGAAGTTGCAGTTTGAGTTAGAAGAGCTGAATAGCTTGAGGTTTCTCTAGCCAAGTTCTTTGCAGAAAATCGCAAGGTCCTTGAAATACTCCAAATTGAAGATGGAGACCAGAACTTTATAAGTCATTAACCACAAGGTCGAGAAAGGTTAAGGGTCAGGTCATTCGTTCACAAAAAAGAGGTTAACTGTTTCATTCACAAAAGAGGTGACCAACTACTTCATCACTTCTGGAACCGGCCTTGTATTGCCCTGGCCTTCTTCCTTGTCCCCTTGGGCTTTGTTGTTGTCTTGCGCTTGTTGCCGTCTTATCTCTGGTGAAGGGTCATCAGTGATGTGTTTTTACACGTTATTGATGTGTTGACATAAGAGACGACGTAATACAAGTGATATATTTTTCCAGTGTCTCTGATGACTGTTTAACCTTGTCTGCCTGCAGTTCTGAAATTGTCTACAAATGTAATAAATTCCAACTATTACGACAGAAATGAAATGCCACAGAAAGGTAGTAGTGTGGATGGAATCAAGCTCTGCCATATTTGAAATCTATTGGCCGGGACTTTACTGCTCCTGGTGATGTCAAACGGGGGCCTTACTCCGATCCCACGCTTGTGGTCATATATGAAAACCCCACATGGACATGCATGCTGTCATGTTCGCTACAACTTTCAAACTAAGTGCCAAGAAAATTTATATGTTCTTCCTCTAATGATATTTTCATTTTTTTTATTATTATTTACAGAGAATGTTGTTTCTTGACTAGCACGAAGCAAAATTGATCATTCTTCTGAGACATACATTCATTCTCTTATCTTGCACAGCACATTTGCTGAAGTCCTCTTCGTTCAACTTCAAAAGTACCCCACATTCAACGAACAGCTCTGTGTCAGAATACTGACGAAAGCAGGAGTAACCTCGTCAATCATTGCTGTCAATTTTTTTTTTTTTTTTTTTTTTGAACGGACCTTTTTGTCAATCTTTCAGTCAAAAAAATACCATTGCTGTCAATCTAGCTAGGACACTGTCATGGGACAGAACGAACGAACGAGTTCCACCGTTCCTCAGGAATTCCGTGGAGAAAAATATCATGTTTTTCCACCACGCATATGGATATCCCCATTTCAACTTCTAGAAGCACATGTGCAGCGACATATCAAACGTTTTATTTTTTCCACGTACTGCAGAGATGATGTACACGTAAGAAATAGGATGTGTCTTCTGGATAGACACTAGCTAGATTGTTTTTTTTTTTTTTTTTTTTTTTTTTTTTTTGCGAGATAGTAGTACAGTACAAATTCATTAGTACTCCGTATGTACCATATATGTACATATATATTCTAAAAATACTACATTTGCTTCAATATTCGATACACTCCGCTTTGCACACCAACTTCATCATCAAGTGTCCTTTTTAAACTTGCTCTCTAAATTATTATTGGAAAATTATATAAATAAAAACCATTATTGGCTAGCGAGTCCAATTTGCTATATCTTGGATGTACTTTATCCCCTCTTCATATTTCATCAACAAGAAATCTAAAATAGAGAATGACTACATCTAAAAATCCTATTAAAAAGTTATTAGAGGTTTTTTATCAAAATGACTTTTTCTATTAGGAACAATAAAGAGTAAAATACATGAATAGTCCATTAACTTGTAACGCTGTGTCGATTTAGTCCATCAGGTTTGAAAATGCATTTTTGGGTCTATAACCTTGATTTGTGGTGCATTAATAATCCGGATAACGTCATCACGGTTTGAAAATGCATTTTTGGGTCCATAACCTTGATTTGTGGTGCATCAATAGTCCGGATGACGTCATTACAAGTTTTTTGTCTACGTGGACTGCCCACCGTGGCGGCCGAGGTGGCCTGTAATCCGCTGGGCGCCCAGAAGGGAGCCGATCAAGCCCTGCTTGCCGGCATCGCGGCCGTCGCGGCGGCGTCGGCGGCGCCTTGACCCCTCTGGCGTTTCGCCCAAAGGCGAGGCTGCTCCAGCCCGGCCCAGCGCGAGCTGCTAGGGGCTCAAAAGAAGAGCGGCGGCTGCGAGCGCCAAAGGCCTCGGTGTCGTCGCCGTCGCCGTCACCAGCGAGGGCAGCCAACTCAGCGGCGCGCTGTCGCTGAAGCTCCTGCTGCAGTGGAATAGCACCAGGCGCGCGTCGGGCGCCGCGGCGTCGGACCTCCGCGTCAGCGCCGCTGCTCCGCGGCAGCTCCGACTTCGGAGGCGCTGTGCCGCTGGCGTCCTCCCGCTTCTCGCTCTCCTCCTCGTCGTCGTCCTCGGGCACGACCCGACGGCGTGCCCGCCTCTCGCTCGGCGTGTCTCATCGATTCACCATGCATGCACGAATGGCAGCCTTGCGGCAGCAGAGGGGGCATGTGAGCAGTTGGTGCATGCATGGACGCAGAATGCAGCTACAGCGCCGCGCGCAGTAGGCGCCTCCCTGCTAGCTCCCTGAGCTGTCGCCGTCGTGCTCGAGGGCTCGGGCGTGCTGCCAGCGCTCATGCCACGCCAAGCGCACGTGCAGCCGCGGCGCCTGCGTCTGCCTGTGAGGCTGTCACCACGGCGCGCAGCTTTTTCACCGACAGCAAGCGGGCGGCGGCCAGCCATCCTGCCACCGTGTTGCGTTGCACTTGTTGGCACGTGGAACCGGACTGTTCCCGATTCGATCCTACCGTTGCTTGGCCGCTTGCTTGCTGACCTCAGCTGCCACGGTGGGCAGTCCACGTAGACAAAAAAACTTATGATGACGTCATCTGGACTATTGATGCACCACAAATCAAGGTTATGGACCCAAAAATGCATTTTCAAACCGTGATGACGTCATCCGGACTATTGATGCACCACAAATCAAGGTTATGGACCTAAAAAATGCATTTTTAAACCCGATGGACTAAATCACAGCGCTACAAGTTAATGGACTATTCATGCATTTTACTCAAGAATAAAACTAGTCACTTGGAGTTGCAAATTAAAATGCCATCTGTAACCCCTAAAATTGTTTAGATTTGCACATTCGGCATCCTAAGCTAGTAGGCGGCTAGGCGCGGGAGAATACGCTGTTTTCCAAGCATCATTATTATTATTATTGTTACAAGCAGCCTCGCAGGAAAAGGGGCTAAAAAGTAACTCAACACTATTTACAGAAATGAAACCGTACAAAAGAACCATGCAAGGCATCAAAATTACCCATAAAAAGTTTCAAGAAATCTAACTTGCGATCGTAAACTTTGGTAACTTTTGCAGCTACCTAGCTAATAACAAATATTCACATGAAGCCTAGCTGCACGCACTCGGTGTCTCGGTCAGCCTCGCTTCCCTTTTGGCGACCTGACGACCTCGTACACTGCACGCCGCAGATAATCAGATGCTGCCTCTCCTGGCGTGTGGGTGTGGCATCAGCGCCGGCGAGACGCCCTTCTTTTTCTCCATGGACATCCTCACGCCGGCGGGGCCCCGGCGGCGCGCATCGTCCTCGCCGTCGCCGCTGCCCAAGGTGGGGATCACATACCACCAAATGGACGCGAGGCAGATGGCGAACACCCGCCCGAACACGGCCAGGCTCACCAGCGTCAGCACGATGACGGACGGCCAGTAGCGCGACGGCCGCCGCATCCCCCTCCCCCACGAGAACGACGCCTTCCTCGCCGGCACCTTGGTCTTGGCGGTGGTGGTGGCGCTACTGGCGCCCACCCTCTCCCTCGGGCTGGCGAGAGCGGGATCCAGCGGACTGCGGGGCGAAGCAGGAGCCGCCGGTGCTCGCGAAGGCGGCGCAGCGGTCGTCGACGCTGCCGCCGCCCTCGGTTTCTTTTTCTTGGACGATGGCGGCGGCGGCGGCCTCGGGGAGCTTGACGATGATGGGCGTCCAGTCGCCTTTGGACTTGACGAAGCGGACCAAGACGAGGCCGGTGTCGGAGCCGACGCGGCGCAGGATCTTGGCCCGCCGCGTCTCGAGCTCGGACAGCACGACGGAGAACCTGTCCAGCCCGCGCTCCGCGTAGGGGTTCACCTTGCCGGCGCCGTGCTTCCTCCGCTCCCTGGGCGACCCGCCGCCGCCAGTGCAGCCGGCGAGATCCTCCGCGTCGTCCAGCGTCGATGTGCTTGAAACTGCCCGTGCCGCACTCGCAGAACATGGTGGTCGTTCGTTGGCTGCTAGCTGGTGGATGATTTGGCGTGCCGACGATGACTTTTCGAGGTGGGCGCCAGGCGGGCACGAGGGAGTCCTCCGTTTTATAAGGGCTGGTTTGAATGGAGATGGTGCTGTGGGAAGAGTGGATTTGTGTTGGTTAAGCTGCTCTGGTCACAGGTCAGAAAGAAGCTTCTTCTGCTCATGACTTTGTAATAATCATGCCTCTTAAAAGTTACTAGAAGACCACTAGAGCATGAGTGCATGACAATTCTTTGGATGTAGATTTGTGTGATTGCCTCTATCCGGATCAGATAAGTGAATGATTCAGCATCTACTTCCATATATAAATTAAATATTAAATAACATGACTATAAAGAGGGAAGAACAACATAAAACTCTAATTGTAAGCCAGAAAGTTGTTTTAGATGATTTGTTAGAAATTTATTATTTTTATATCTCATAAATAAAGTCGAGTTTGAACAAGATATTTTACAAGGTTGTGTATCATCATATCATCTACATGTGTGATTTTTTTTGGGTGAATTTAGACAGCTTTTTTGTCATGGTTTGTATAAGTTTTTACGGAGAGGTTGGTTTGCACTTGATGCGTTGCCTTATAAGAAACATAACTTGATTAAATTTATATTTGAAGTGAATACACCTATAACAGGAATTAAGGGATTATTTACCTGCATGTATAGAATCCATCACAATATAAAAATCCAAGTATAGCCAAACAAGTCCTAAGAGGTGTTTTTTTGTCTTAATTAGAGCAAGTATAATAAGAGGCTGCAAGATAATTGCATGCTGATATGGAAGAGAAAAAGGAGAAGGAAAAGAGAAGTAGACTATAAGCTTAAAGCCAATTAAAGGCATAACAACCAAAAAAATCTGTGAGAGGGAGAGGTGGACTATAACAGAAGTGAAGGTTCTATTATTCTCTCCGTTCACTTATCTCCTTCATCTAAGTAAAAAAATTTATTCAAAAATCTTCTTCATACTAGCTTTGAACTTGCTTATATTTATTGCTCTTTGCTGCTCATTGGTTAGCACTTGCTTGAATTTATTATCTCTTTGCTGCTCATTGATTGTTCCTTGCCTGTGATTCCTCGTATACGCTTAGCCCGCGATGATTAAATGCAAATTGAAAGCTTTTGCTCTGTTTCTTGCTCATTGCGTGAAAGGCTTAGATGAAGAAGGTAAATGAACAGAGGGAATATTGGTCTTGCTCTTTAATTTCTACTCCCTCTGTCCAAAAAAGAATACAACTACAGGTTACGTGCTGGTTAAAGTGGTTCACATTTAACCAAGTTTTTAGTAAATAGTATTCACATCTATGTCTTTAAATAAATTATTATAAAAAATATTTCAATTAATCTAATGGTATATTAGTTTGATACTATAAATATATTAGTATTTTTTATCTATAATCGGTTAAACTTAAGATACTCAGTACAGTACTACGCTAGAATTGTATTTTTTTCCTTGGACGGATAGAGTATGCCAAGAGGGCGTTTGAATGAATGGAGCATTCGGCTGCTCGTGCACTCATCATTAGGCGCTGCACACTGCACCACCGCGTCCGCAAACCGAATTTTGCATCATTAATTAACTTTCCCTTTCTGTGTTCAATTCTACTCATGCTGCCGTACGTTTCTACGGCTCACTGCTCAGCGCTTCTGACTTCCACGGCTCACAGCCTTATATTAGTCCCTAACCTTAACGCAACGTTATTGTCATTAGTCATTATTCAGATAGACTTTTTTTTTATGAAATTCAGATAGACTTTAAGGTCGTGAGGGCTAGCCGAGAGTCTAGATCGACAGGCAGAATGAATGAATCCCTGTTGTTAGCTAGTGTTGGAGAATGGAGATCTCATGGTGGAAAACCTTTTTGTTTTAAACGTTTATTATTATCTGTTGATGAATACGTTGCCGGCGGCCTGGTGAGCAGAGTTAAGATAGACAAAAACCACATTATAAACAAGTATACTCACGTACGGATGCACGTACAGTACGTATGGACATTACACAAACTTAACGCTATATATAAACGCACGTGGACCGTTAGTTCTAGATATTATTGGCGAAGGCACACAAACATAAATAAGCCAAAAATATGTTCCATATTTAGCAAGACCTCTTCTAGCGCGTCACCTATCACTAGAAAAATAATTACACCCAAATACCAATGTTAAATCAGAAACTCAAATCCAAGTAGATAGGTTCCATTATAATAGGTCTTCACCTTATAATAAATCTAACAATTGACATGTGCTGGATTTGCATATTACTCTGGAACATGACATCCAATCATTTTTGCGTTTGGCGAATACAGTATTAAGTAATATCGCAACCTCAGAACCAAACTGGTATTGGTTAAATATGGGGGTCGTTACCTCAAAAACTTAGTTTAAGTGTGCATCGCTTCTAGTTTTTGTAATGGATCTAGTTCCAAAGCTATCAATTAGATGCCTTTAGGCTATTACTGATGTTTTATTTCATTGCACTGTTTCATAAGTAACTTTTACGAAACAAATTGAAGCAAGACATACATATTTGAATGCTAGCTGTATACGATGGGATGAAACAGAACACTTCTAGTGTTGTTTTACTTTGTTTCCAACTAGAAGTATACCCTGCACATGGTTGTGGGGATGCGGATGAACTAGAATGAAATTAGACTAAATTTCTTATACGAAGAATAAACTATTATAAATTAATTATAGTGGATGGGTAGCACACTAATAACAATAATTAAATATGTGTGATAGTGGACTGTTGTGGTAGACTGCTTGTATGTCAAGATAAAATGGTTAGTGGGATTTAGAATTATAAGATAAGATATATAGACAGTTAGTGGAGTTTCACTATGTTTTCAATTTATTGGTAACTATATATGCACGCTGGATTCTGTCCCGCCTCTTTTTTTTTTTTTTTTTTCTCATAGTACTTATAATGCCACGTTACCATATTTCCTGATGTCTTACCTCATTAGATACGAATAAAAACTCAGTAAGGTTGACTTAAGAGGGCAGGTAGTGCCCGAGCTAATTAACAAAAGTACTTTGTTCGAAAACAAACAAACGTACCTATGACTGCCGCTAGACTAAAGAACTACGTCATATACCATTTGATACATTTTTTTTGTCAGATAGAAGTTTCGTATGCAATGTATATTGAGCTCCAAAATATATGTAGCGATTTCAAGTGCGGCAATATCATCTGTTCTGCGTTTTCTCTCAGCTATCATGCTCATCGTATAGCGCAAATCTGCTAGGACTTGGTGACTGGGTTATAGCGCTCACTCTCCATCCTGCTGTCGTGTCTACCTTACAAGTCAAAGCTTCTAGACAGTATCTTCAACCATGACGTATAGGTGATTGAATTTCTTGGTGGCAGTTGCTCACATGATAAGTTTGTCTAACCACGTGATTATTATTACCTCGACCAAATTGACTTCGGTTAGAGCTAGAAAAAAAACAGCTCCATTTGTTAGATTACACTATAAACGGCACTTGTAAACACGCATATACACTAGTCTATATAAACGAACAGGCCTGTTTGGTAGATCTCTATCTGATTCTGATTCTCTATGAAAGTTGATTATCTAAGAAAAGTTATTATATCTGAAACTGATTCTCTTTGATTCTTAAGCATAAACTCTCAAACCCACGACAAAGAATCACTTCATAGAATCAGGAGAAGATAATTTTTCAGCTCTTAGCCTCATAGTTCATTTCATGGAATCACTTCACAGAATCATCAAAGAATCACTTCTCCCTAAAAAATAGTTTGGTTAAGATCCCCCAACTGAATTCAAGCATAGAATCAGTTCTAGGAGCTCTCCAAAGGAGGCCATAGATACACATATCCCTACGAACACCCTCGAAAAACGAAGACGACAAAACTGAAGATCAACAAAATTATCATAGGCATCTCCATTGATAGACATCTCACTTGCCACTGGAAAAATGTCATTAAATTCTAAACTAAATCCGGAAAATACAACCACCCGTACCTGATTGAGGCTAAACTGTATGCACATTTCCACAAGAAACCAACCCACTGAATTACGCCAATTCACAACCTACCTATGTTATATCAAATGATGATATCCTCTCTCTCTCTCAAAAAAAGGATACCTGTACAATGAAGACTTCAGATGCATATCAAACATCCATCTATCTGTGATCTTTGCTTGTAAACTGAATTTTGTATACATGGTTCTTAATCCTTTAGCCTATCAAAACTAGGAACAGCAATAGCAGCAAACCTAAATTACAGTACACATTTGGCTCTTTCTCTACACCAGAAATAGTCTAGTGGTGCACTTTTTTAGCAATAAGTATATACACCCAAAATAACTTCAAGGATTAAATTGCAAGCTTCTAAACAAACAAGGAGAGCCAGACTCGTTCTTACATGGAGGCCTTATTTCTTGACCAGAAAGCTCTCCTTGAGAATCTCAGCAGCCAATATTAGTAGCTCCACCATCTCCATACCTGCACAAGAGAGTGGGTCTACTTTCCCAGACTTTGATTTAGGTGAATCAGATGGATCACACAGAGCTTCATATGTAATTGCATCTGATGAATCCCCAGACCAGCTTACTGGAAGAACCACATTAAGAGCTGTCTTCATAAGGTTTGCTTCAATTATAAGACTGTTGAGCGCTTCAAAGGCACTCTCCAAAGAATCAGCTGACTTGATATCATCATAAGCCTGATAAGTTTGTTAGTATGAAGTTAGTTATGTATCACAATTTCACAAATTACTTGATAACCTAGCAATGCAACCCAAAAAATCCTGCCAAATGGCTGCCTCGGTGCCATACCATCCAAAAGTTAATGAAGTTAATGTTTGAATCAAAATATGAATTGAGGTTGCCACCCGATAATTGTATGGGAAGGTGTGATGCTGCCCTGTAAAGTGCCTAAAGAATTTTACAATAGATCAAAGTTTTTGTACTGCCTTCAGAAGAATATTTAGGAGCTGTTTGGTGCTTGCACCGTAACGCAAATGTAATACAAAAATAGTTCATTCCTGTTTGCGGCGGTAACGATCGTAACTTTAAACTGCTTTCGTTTGCGTTGCATGGTGCAGTGCCAAACAGCTTGTTAGTGTCAACTAAGATTACACCCCCAACAGACATCAGACGTGTAGCTGGTGTAGCAGTGAAGGGCACATCATCTGCAGCATGCAATTCACTCCATATTGAGCATGCATGTCATTAACTAGGAAATCAACTTAAATGTCTTGGAAAGAATGTTGCATTTGCATGAATGCATTATTCCTGAAGTGCATCAGTTTATCTCTGCATACAATCATCTGAGCAATTAGCACACTTTTTTATCTAGAGGGGAACAGCAATCACAGTAACCCATTGGGAATGCTAGACCAATGTACCCTTCAGTTTATCTCTGCATACAATAGTACACTACCAATGTAACCTTCAGTTTGACAGGAAAAACATGTGGCTGTATAGTGCCAATGACAGATGATGGAGAAACTTTTTTTTAAAACAAAGGCAGGAGTTCCACCGCTCAATTAACTCGAAAGAATATTATGTACAAGAAGGTTAGCCAGACGAGATGCCAAAACAGGGCTAACCACCCCGCGCGACGCAGCTGAGCACAAACACGACACATTGCCATAGGTTATTGTTGCCGAGCATGGAAGCCAAGCGGCCAGCAGCTCCGACTTCCCATGGCAGGCCACCCACTAGCCAACCCTGACTGGTCCAAAGTTAACGACCGCCCCCGGTCATCGTTGCCAAGCTCAAACGAAGAGCAGCTCCGACTTCCAATCGCGACCCTTGCCCAGCATCGAAACCATGATGATAATCCAAATACGATGCTTTCAGGAAAGGAGTGACGCCAATGGCACCACCATCGCTGCATCGCACGCACATCCAACATGGACCGAGTTTTCATCCCTAGAAGACATGCTAGAGGGGAACGTGACACCCTCATCAGGGGAGCGGCGCCCAACGGCGTCGCCGTCGCTAAGGCTTTCGCCCAAGAAACCTCTAGCACAAAACGCCAGGTCACAACCACCAGAACCCCTGCTGACCTTCAACGCCATCACCGCTGTCCTGCCGCCCCACGGGAGCCCCATCAGAGGAGCAACGACGCGCCGGCTGCACGCAGTAGCCGCCTAGCTGCGATGCCCGCTACCCCGTCCTTTCGGGCCACGCAAAGTCGGACCTGACTATGCCGCTCGCGTCACACTGCCACACGCCGAGGCCACCATTGACCATCGTCGTCAGCTCTGGCACTCGCCAAAGTCACTGCCAACGTCGTCGCCAGCAGCCACAAGGCGTGTGCCCTCACCATCTCGAGCGCCACACCCTGCCCCGGGGCTGCTGGATCGGGGCACCAGGTCCCAAATCCAGCACCCCTGCTGACTAAACTGTATGGTGGCCCCAAGTTTCACTAATTGAGGATAAAGAGTAATGAGGGTGGTGCGAGGGTGTGTAGATGGATGGAGTGTGTCTTAAAAATCAACTAGCATGTTGAAACAATCAGTTCAGACTGTTCTTAGCCAATTGCAATTTCTCATTTCCAGTCAACACCTCTTCATAGACCAAAGTTAATAAAAGGATAGTGTAATTCACCCTTCCAAAAATCAGAAGCAGATAGGCCCATTGTACAGTGAGGTAGCTAAGTTTTTATCTAGCAAATAAATATTATGCATCAATCAGAATTGCTTTCAGAAACTTTTCTTCCCATGATAAGAAGCTGCATCTGTCAGTTCAAATAGCATACCTTCAAAAGCACAACATGTAATCTATGCACTGAAGAAGTGAGACGCTCAACAGTACCAACACCTTCAAGAAACGTAGCATTTTCAACTCTTAATCTGCAATGCAGTAGCATGAAACAGAAAAATTAATGTGGAAATGCATGTGTTTGAAAAGGGAAGTTGTGTTACTAGTTTAATATGCCATCACATCTTAATAGTAGGAAGAAAAACCAAAAAGAGTTCTTTTGCCAATGTTTATTCCATCAAGTTTCTGGTGACATTTTGCTATGCATCTACATGTTCCAATCATTGCATTTTTAACAGCAATAATTTCAGTCAGGTGCTTTTAGCATCAAGGAGAGAAAAGGCAACCGGAAAAGAAAAAACACTTTTAGTTAGGGGACACTGGGATCAATAATGAATTGATTCCTCGAAGTTTCAAGAGCAATCAGCAATGCCCTTCCAAACAGGTATTAAGTAAAAAAAAAAAAAAAAGTCTAGAATCCTTGTCTGAATACAAAGCAACATCTCTATGCAATCATTTTTCTAACCTTGACTAACACAATGCCAGCCGACCTTTAAAAAAAACACAATGCCAGCTGTCTGAATTGTTTACCAGATTTTTCAGAACATATTACAAAAAATTCTTTGGAGATCTGTGATGGTGTCAAGCGACAATTCTGTGTAACTTAGTATTGTCTCCAATGTAGCATTTTGAAATCATTATTAGTGAATGATAGACCATAAAAAAAAATGCAGGGAACAATGTGCAAGTAGAACAATATATCTATGACACAAACCTTGCAACATCCATTGAATGCTCTTTGCAAACTGTATGATCATTTCCATCAGAGCTCCCATGTCCAATAGTACTTTCTTTTCTCATCCAGTGTCTTAAAGATGTCTTCTTCAGCATAGTCTTCAGCATCCCTTGTTCGTCATGCCCAGGAATGACTTTAGATGAATCACCAGTATCATGACCTTCCTTCACAGCAGAGCTGCTGAGAAGAGAAGATAATACAGTTACAATAATAACATATGTATTTTGAACCCCAAAAAAAAAATGTTAAATATTTGCATGTTTGCTTCTGATGCAAACATTAGGTGTTATGCCTGTACAAGACACCAAGAAGGACAGTCTATTATGTGACTTTTTACGATGCCCTTCACAAAAACTAAGCTTTGTTATACTAATAATCCTGTGATTGATGTTACAAAACCTATCCCTTTTTTGAAAATTAAAAACCTATCCATTTATTCCCTTCAAAAGGTTACTCCATTAACAACAAAATTGGTTTATTATGATTACTTACTGAGTAAAATACTTACCCCTTCCCTTCAAAAGATTAGTCCATTAACAACAAAATTGGTTTATTATGATTACTTACTGAATAAAATACTTACCCCTTCAATAGCAAATATTGTTCTTTCAGTTTTGCTAATTCCATCAGGACCTTCACCTTTTCATCTTTAACCTGTAGAAAAAAAAGATGAAGCTAGTCAAGCTGACACACCCATCCAACGCTACAAGAGTGCTAATGAGCAACAGAACCTCACACCTAAAAATAGGTGATATACTAAAGGAGTAGAACGCGACTAATACTGTCAATCAAGGATGATACTACTGGAAAACCACCAGTGTTAGCAGTGCAGATAGTCAAGTTCACCATATATTGACGAATTTCCCCAAGAAAAATCTAAGCTCAAAACTAATCTAGTTATTTAGTCCATACTTTCGAAAATAATCTTATGCTTCAGTTTTCCTTTTCCAACAGCTAGGAGCAAAATGCATAAAATAGTAATGGTATGAAGTATCAACTTCATGACAATGTCAAATGAGACTGCACCATACTTGTACTATTTACTATTTAGAGAACTTGTCATATCATCCAAATATGTATGTTTTGATTGAAAAGTAATGACAAGTAGAAAGTGTAGAGGTACTACTTGAGATAAGTTCTTCTGGAGTTCCTCAATAACAATCAGGTCTCTGTTTTTCTAATAGGTATCTTTCCTGTTCCTGTGAGAAGAGCATAAGTGCTTCCATCTGTAACAGACACCACTGTAATGTGAGATTATCCAATTCCAGTGACAGAAATTCTTTATGTATTTTTAACATAAAATATGATGTTTGCTACCATGTCACAAATTGAAATTGAAACTCAACTTGTACATGGAGAAACAAAAAAAGCAAATCTTGTTAAGGAGTAAACTAGGCCAACTGAAACAGTTGTCGCGGGGGGGGGGGGCACCCCAAAAAAAAAAAAATCTCACTAGAACTTCAAGAGGGGGAAAAAAAGTTGCAGGGATCAAAATCAAAAAGAATCACTGGAGTGAAGTGGTACCTTCTCCTGTAATGCTTGTGCAAGTGCTTTAGATTCATCAAACGACACGGAGTTAAGATCAGCAGGAGAATCACTCTGCAGCATATGCAACCACAATAAGCTGTGATTATCTATCATCAGAAGTGTTTCTTTGTGGTGGTGGTGGTGGTGGTGGTGGTGGGGGGGGGGGGTGGTGAGGTAAATAAATTTGTAAGGTACATATCAGAACCTTGATCCCTGAGTAGGAAAAAAAATTCCATTTTCAGTTAAACACTCGAAATACTACAGAATTATTCCTCAGCAAAGATCTAAGTAGTTCACATCTCCATCCACTATTCCACTTTCTTCATCCATGTGCCCATCATGTTAAGTGAGCTTACAACATGTTTCCAAAAACACACATGTGCCATTGTGCCAAGATTACAAAAGGTGACCCTCCGCCTAGAGCTTAGGCAAGCCTAGGCGTTTATATCAGTCTGTACTATGTATATGTAATTGACTAACTACGAATTAAACACCAACATGTGTGTGTAATTGTTGTTGCTACAGTACCAAAGAGGAGGTTATGGGAGGAGAAATAACAAATAAAAGTATATCTAATAGTACATTTTCTAATTGACCACTTGCTAGTTTCATGAGTTTTCACTTCGGGAAGTGTGGTTCAACATTCTACAGAAGGTAGGTCTGCAGTCCCTATCCCCTCAGCCTGATGACATCTCCTTTAATGAATGGTGGGGCAAGATCAGTTTCTAGAGTGGATGGTCAGATTAGAAAAGGTCTCGATTCTATCATAATTTTGGGGACTTGATCAATCTGGAATCATCACAATCGTTGCGTGTTTGATGGGATTACCCCAAACCTGAATGGTGTTATGCTGCTTATTAGAGGAGTTATTTTTATGGACCAAAGGTGGAAGAGGAGGGACAAGAGGCGACGGCATGGCTCCCTCCCTCAGACAGCATGTCTCTGGATCTGCGGGCACATCGCCTATCCCTCCGCCTACACCTCCAAGGTGAGGTGGTACCCCTCCGTGCAGTGCTTAAGTGCGCCTAGGCGACCACCTAATACTGCCTTTAGGAACACTGCTTTGTGCCAAGCCTTTTGATAACTGATGTAATAAAACGAACAGTTTGGTTGATGCAACATTAATTGCAGTAAAGGATATTCAGATTATGCTACTTTCACGATTAGGTCCAAAAATTAAATTTAACATAAGCCATAAAACATGTGTTTTGTTCCATCAAATTTGAATATTCATCACATTAATCCATTCATCTCAATTATCAGCTTGACATATAGATCCCACTGCTAAAGGTGTTTAATGGCAACACAGTTTTCAGCTAATTTGACTTTGACTAGAAAGCTTACCTCAAAAGAAAATGTCATCACTTGTCAGTTTCTTACAGAGCTTTTTAGTTCCTAAGAGTAAGTATTTTTGGTTTGTAAGAGGGTGGGTTACAGGCCCTGACATGTAACACTCCGGGGTTTCCCTACCCCTTGTTTTTCTTCTTAATATATTGATGCGCAGTTCTCCTGCGCGTTCGAAAAAAAAAAAAGAATCTTATGATCCTAAGACATGATACTTCCATATATTTGCTCCAGTTTATGCTATGTTCTAGCGGTTGTGAATGTCGAACACATTTGAAGTGTCACATTCAGATTTCTATCTTAAAGACCTAAAGGCTGGAATTCATGAGTAAGAGCATTCAATTATGTTTTATGGAGTAATTTGTCAATATCCTCAAAGCATGTGTGTTTCTGTAGCCAAAACATACGAAGAGGCTCAGCATAAATGTAGAGGGAAAAGTTTGCTGTCTACGTGTACAAACCTTAGGACATGTGCTAGGACTGACATCTGTAGTAACATGCACATCTTTACAACTGCTGTCACAACATTGAATCTCATCAGCAGGGTGCTCACTAACTTCAGTGTTGATGCAAATTTCAGTTAGCTTATCCTGAATCTCTTCAACAACTTTGATCAGCTGCAATGATTCTTCTTCCAATATTTTCATAATTTCAGCCTTTTGATGTGTGTAGAATTTTTGAAGTTCTGACAAACCATTTTTCAGAAATCCATCATACAGTGCCTGCACTCCAAAGTATACAAATTAAAGAGGTCATGAGAAAGAACAATATAATACTTCAGAATTGTACCTGTCTTTTCTCTAGTATCCGTGCATTTCTTTGCAAATGCTGTTCAATTTCAAGGCCCTGCACAACCAAAAGCAGCAGTTTTCAATGAAACAAAAAGATTTGCAATACCCAAACTTCACTTAGCATTTCCATGCTTATCTTACCATCCTTAAGTTGCTTTGCAGCTTCGATATTTTAGCTTTAAGTGACTCTTTCTCCTCTTCTAAAGATGCCTACAAAAAAATGTCAAATACATTGAAGGGAAAAATCGCTGATGCAAAACAATCAGTAGCAAGATGCCATTATTCAAAGCACTTTGGTTTAGAACCAGATCAACTGAAAAAAATTTCAATAAGCAGTAACTCGGGGACACTTCAAATGCACCATTAAAGTAGTTTTTAAGAACAAATTAGGGTCTGCAAGTCATGTTGCATTACTCAAGTGCATGGCACAAATAGGTCAGATAGGATATTGACAGTCACAATTTTTTTTCTCGAACATGCAGGAGAGCTGCGTATCATTGTATTAAGAAGAAAAACAGGGGTTTAGAAACCCCTTACAACACCAAACACACCCCAACACACTTCACAAAGCACAATCGATCACCCTCTACGAGTCTAGACAGACCTGACCCTTCAACACTAGTATGAACAGAACTCACCCATTGGCTGGCTCTAGAGCAAGGAGATGAGAAACTCCTCGAGCTCTGGCCAAACTCCAGAGGTGTAGTTCGTCCTTAACTACAGCTAAGACCATATTAAGACTAGGTTGGATCCCATCAAACACACATCTGGAGTTTGGCAGTCAAAATGAAACTATAACTTTTACTAGGACAAATCAGGAGATTAGCACTCAATTTATGAGTTCCATCAATAACAAAGATGTTTTCTATCCATGTATGGAGCAGTATGTTGCATGAGAAAGTGGGAATCATAATTGCATAAGTCCTGAAACTGATACCACCAAAGTTTCATCATTTCCTATCTTCTGCATTTGTTTAGTTCCCAGAATAAAACTTAGCAACAAGCCAACAATGCATTAAGACGTTCAGGGGTCGAAGGAGGGACCTTATGCTAGATGAATTCCTCTTATGCACATAAATTCAATGAAAAATGTTGATTTTGACTTCTAGTAATTTATCTTTTAGCATTTGTTCCCCATATCTATAATTTTCTGGCTCTGCCCCAGATGATGTTTAGTGCCACAGATAATTTGTATCTTGCAAGACAAATGAAAGAAACTAAATAACATAATTAAATATTTGATAAGGGCTTAAGGTTTACAATGTACTTCAAAGTTGAGGTTCCGCCATCAGAGCTAAAACTCCAATTATCAGCAGAATCATCTAGAAGGATTGAACACTTCTCTTCAAAAGTAACGCTTGAAGAACACTCAGAGTCTCTGCACCGAAGGTCATAGAATTTTAGAATAACCTGAAAGAGAATCAAATATCAGCACACCACAGATCCACTTCCACATACCGATATCTCATCAGGCTCATGAAGAATTACATATCTTGCAAAATAAAGTTGATCAGGTACAACAAGAAAATATGCAGAATGACAGATGGTAATATTCTTGGGGAAATGGAAACTATTCTTCAAAGAAGTACTATTTTTCTGTCTTTTGGATCTATTACACCCCCATCTCCTTTTATTTGGATCTGGAAAGCCAAAGTAATTAAAAAACTAAATATTTTCATGTGACTGATTTTCGAGGATAGACTTAAGTTCTAGAAATCTGCTAAGAAGAAACTACAAGATTGTAAGGGGACAGCTACAATTTTGTGCTATGCAATCTAAATCTAGAGGAGACCACATGTCATCTGTTTTTGAATGCCCATTCAGCACTAGATGTTGGAATTTTATTGTGATCTCTTGGGATCATGTCATCAGCTTCTTTGATACAATCCAGAAAGCAAAAGCAGAATGTCAACATCAATTCTTTATGGAAAACAAGAAATGATCATATATTCAGTGGAAATCATGCTTCCTTCCAGTCTTGGAAATATATGTTTTGTACATAGTGTAAAGCTAAACCTTCACAGAGTTAAGCCCATTCAGCCTCTCCTCTGGCTAAACATCCTGCTGTAAAGTTTTTTAATTTTGTAAAGCTAAACCTTCACAGAGTTAAGCCCATTCAGCCTCTCCTCTGGCTAAACATCCTGCTGTAAAGTTTTTTAGTTTTGCCCTTGATGTGTTTATTGTACAGCTTTGCTAACTCTTCTATATATTAATATATATACTACCACAGTAGGGGTTTCCCCTCAAGAAAAAAAAAAATCAAATACCAGCTTCTGTCTGGAAAAAGGTCGAAAATAGGTACTTGGGAGTTCATACACATAGTAGAGTAGTCCTTCTAGGTCCAGCCCGTTCACAACCTAGAGTGCTGGGAAGAAGAAAAGAAATAACTATTTGAATCCTAGGTTCGACCAAGACGTGTCAAACACATACAGTATGGACACAGAAATATAGCAATTTTCATAAAGATACCAGATTATCAATACTAATGTTTTTGGCGTCCTGGGGTTCAGGCATGACCTTATTTTGCAAATTCCAACTTTTCATATTGGCAATCAACAAATATTACTTACTTTCAAGGACAATTCTGTATGCGCCTTCAGTTCTGTCAGTTCCCTCTGCAAGTTATCATTTAAGTGTTTCTGTTCATCAATCGCTGATTGATACTCTCTCATCCTGCCAATCAGTAAGCATCATGATATTTGTGCCCTTATCTAAAATAACTGTACTGTAAGTGGCAAGTACACAATAAACAAGAATGGAATTTAAAAACATTATGTATTCATGTTATTCCATCATCATTTTCTGAACATTAAATGTTCATAAAAGAGACAAAGAAAATAAAGCATCATGTTTCACTTAAAAAAAGCACCACGTTATATGTTCTCTTCGATAGAGTTTCAGGTGGTGTGTGCATACCAACAATTAAGACCACAAAATCAAGATATACATATTCATATATATAGCCACTAAAACCTCACCGAAATAAATAAAAGATCAAAACATTTTCAAACAAATCACATATATATATAAGTAATAAGTAACAGTTATGCAACATACCTTTCCTCAAAATCAGCAAACTTTCTTGTCACTGCTTCCTCCCGCTCTTTTGCTTTCTCACACTAGAAAATTAAACAGAATAATATGTGATTCCCAAATTCCAACAGAAACACAAAGTCATGCTCGCAGCATTTCCATTTAGGTATTAAGTAAAATTAAAAGAACCTCCATTAATGAACTGTCCCGTTCAGCAAACGCTTGTGCCACACTGCTCTGGAAAAATCTTACTTGCTTTTCTAGATCCTTGTTCTGCATTGTTATTACAGGAAAGGCCATATCAATAACAAGCTAGAATATATATATGCAAGGAATCTCAAGCGAATGCATAACCCTTTTTAATTACTAGTTTGCTACTCACCTACTCCACAACAAAGTATCAATTTCTACACAAGAAAATGATGATTTTACTATCTTTCACTACAGTTCATGTCACACTTGTGCCGACTTGTAGACAAGACATGCCTCAAAGGTTTCCATCACAAAATAAGTGAGCAGTCAACACTGCTGAAATTTGAAATTTGCTTTCAATTTCCAACCAGTAGATTTTGGACAAGAACAAGCATTTCATTTACATTCTTCATATTTCCCCATTAACTTTTGCTCTAAAAAAAATATCTCCCCTACTCAAATTCTTTATCTAACAGTATTTACTCTTAGTGAGTAGTGACTGCATTAGGCACCACTGATATTCAAGAACTTCCCATGTATGCCTATTTTACCCATGACCTCAAATTAATGATTCAACAATGACAATTACCCTCTTATATCAAAATGTTTATTTCCGCGCTCTAGATGTTTGGAGCCTAATTTTTTTTTTCTCAAGCTAATAGGGAACTGCCCATCATTATATTAAGGAGTAAAGGAATGCAAGTATGCAACAAAATAAAGTGCCAGACCCAGCAGAAACCATTGGATCAAAAAGAGAGAAATAAAAAGAACCAAATATTTGCATGTTCCTCTTTGCCTATATACAGGAGAAGAACAAATCAGCACACATCCCTTAGCAATGTTCATTACTGCTAAGAGCACAGTTTATTAAATAAAATAGCCACATTTAAGTCAAAGTAAGAAACCTTTGATAATGCAGCACCATGTAACTCAGCAAGCTGGCTCTGAAATTTAAGAAAATGAAAGAATGAGAAAACAGAAAAATAAAGGTGCTATAAATAACAGTAGCAAGAAAGAAGTAGCACACCTTAATTCGATATGCTTCAGCAAGCTCCTCTTTCAAATTTTCATTCTCTCTTAAGCAACCGCCTAACTTTTTCTGGAGGTTTTCAATATCCTGTTCCAAAGCTGCTGTCCTGAATAGTTTATAACAAAAATATTGCTTTGTTTGCGCAATGAATAAAAATGAAATATTAAATTAGATATGGAAGCACCTCTGAGTAAGCATTCGAGTTGCAACAGATATATAACCAGGCCCGGATTGTTGCATACATAGTTGCTCAATATCTTTTCTGAGCTCATCACGCTCTGCAAACAAAGTATCTATCAGCACACCCTGTGCCACAAGAACATATAAATGTATGATATAATAAAATCATTAAACAAAGAAGTTCTTAAACAACTACTGCCTCCAGAAATAAACTAAGGGAACACACTATCCAATGGAATTTGGAAACAAATATAATGGAATGAATCGAAGACTTGGGCAGCTCTTTCAGGCTTTTTTTCATAAATTGCGTCCATACTGACATACATAACCAAGTAACTATTGAATTTCTCAGTAATAAAGTAAGTTAAGTGATTAATCTCAGTGTGCGCTCCTAAGACCTCATCTAGGAGTACTTAGATATGTTAGAGGGCACAATTTCTCGTTTTATAGAAGCAAAGGAATTCCAGGACTATCTGTTTTTTCATATTTAATAGGTTGCATAGTTATACTGTGTCTTCCTATATATTAAATGAGACAGCTGAATCGAACTGCTCCAACAGAAAAACAACAGTACTGAAACTAATCTAAAGGATGAAGAATTGATCTACAGAGAACTGCATTAATAAACATGGCACAAAAGCAGTATGATACATTATTGATTAGCGAAATAAGTACAGATAACAATCTTGTGTTGTGCAGCACAGTGCACAGATGTGGTGCGAGTCTTACCTCGCTGGAGATCTTCAACTCGACGAGTTAACACTTCAACAAGATCTCTACTTTTTTCATCCATCTCTACAGAACAGAGAAACAGGGAGCAATTTTTTCTTCAATGAGTAAAAGCATTTTGATATCATAATTATTGAAAAAATCAATAGCAAATTTATAAGAAATAGAAGTGTGTTGAGTTCATTACAAAATTATTTGATTCAACTCAACAAGATAAAATCCTCCTAAAAAAAATCAAGCTAGCCCCACAAAGCATAAACATACTAGACTAGCAAGGTCACTTAGATTTATAGCATATCCTGTGGAGGTATGGTAGAAAAATATTTGGTTCCTGTGAAGAAAATGGCTTCTGAGGGCATCCCATAATGAAAAATGGTACCAGAAGCATATGACTAGGAAAGTAGAGCTTCAGACCATATATTATTCTAACAGGGAAAAGGACAGAAGATGCATGTTAGACAGCCACATAGGGGCTTGGGCCTTTCGCCCATTATGGCTATTATAGATTCATTGATGTAACTAGAAATAGTACCACATTGTCTACTCACGTGGGGTGTTACTCATGTGTACCCTATATATGTAACCTGCCTATTGGCCTCCTGATCAATCTATGAATTCTAATTGCCTTCATCGTATCAGCCGCCTAGGTCTTTTCTTTCTTCCGCTCCCTTCGCTCTTCCGCGTGCCCCTCCCTGTGGCTGCGCAAACCGGCCCGTCCGGCTGCCCCATGCCTGCCGGCTGCACTTCTCTCTCCCTCCCTGCTGCTCCTTCTGCTGAAGACATCGCCGCCGCACAGGCTGCTGCGGCCGCTCGCGAGCGCAGCCGCCAGCAGGCGGATGTCCGGGACGCCGCTCTTTCAGCGCACCCAGGAGGCTGAGCAGTAGACCGCGGCCGCAGCCCAGAAATGCACTGCCGCTGCCGTGCCGTGACACGCTTCGCCCACGCCGCCCACGAGCGAGAAGCAGGCGAGGCCGCTGTTGCAATGCAGATGAAAAATAAAACATAAATGACTAGCTAAGCCCCAGGAACAACTTTAAAGAGCAACCATAATGACCAAGACTCAGAAGTTAGAACCTTAGGCTTAAGAAAAGGGAGTCACAGAACATGTTCTATCCTACTCCCTCCATTCCAAAGTATAGTTCACTTTAGCTTTGTTTTAAGTCAAACTTCTCTAACTTTGACCAAGTTTTTAGAAAAATATATTAACATCTACAGGCTCAAACAGATTTCATAGAAAATTTAATGAAACTAATTTGATGTTCTAAATGTCAGTGCATTTTCTATAAACTTGGTCAAAGCTGAAGAAATTTGACTTAGGACAAAGCCAAAGTGAACTATAATTTCATCCAAAAGAAAAGTGAACTATATTTGGAACAAAGAAGTAATAAATTAAACCATCATAAGGTATGTTCGAGAGAAAACCACTTTAAGGTATTATAGCAGTTCAAATCACCATATAGACAAAAGTTTGTTGGAAAATTAAGTGAACCTGCACTTTAAACAACTTCATATTTCCTGCAGTCAAGAAATTACCTTTTGCCACTTGAACAAGATATATTCTAATTGATGAAGTATTTCAGTGAAGGTTGATCAAAATCAGTAATCTGGAGTGGAATTTGGGATTACCATATTGTAGCCCTTCAACCCGTCGTAACAATACTTCCAAAGAATTCTGTTTTTCATCCTTTTCTGTTTAGAATCATACATATATATAATTTAATTACATGGGTCTCGTTGTAGCAAGTATAACACACAAATAAATGTAGCCAAACAGATTGGGGAAAAAAAAAATCCTTCAATCCAATATTTTTTAATGGAAAATGGATCAGATATCAGATATGTCAGGTTAAGTGATGCAAGAGGCAACTAACAGTTGGACAGTAGGGAAAATTGGAAACTAAAAAGAAAAATTGCTAGTTCAATTCGCTCAACATTTTTTGTTCGCTGACAAAAGTCAACAGCGGAAGCAGAACTTAAGGCAGGGAACTAACAAAGTACCTCATGGTGATATGTGACATGGCCATATGAGAGTATATTTGATGTTCCTTCTATAATGACTATTTAAATTGTTGGGAGGGAGGCATTAAGTCTAAACCACAAATGTTAACACTCATTCAGGAATCAAATGTATAAACAGTTGCATGCGAGAGTCATGCCGAATAAGATCTTAATATCCTGACATGGATTTTGGTAAGCCTCAATATTTTCATCATTTATTTTGTAGTCCAACTTGTGCTTTCAGTTCTCACATGCAAACAGAGCTCTCCAACCAAAATAGCAACAAACACACAGTAAATGTCCTTAACCTACATGCAGCAAGGTGGCACACAAATTCCTCAGTAAATTTGATATTTAGCATGATAACCTTTCATGTGCCCATTTGCACTACTGCTTCAGTACAGCCTACATTCTGCGCTATGGAAATGCAATTCCTTTTCACTGATGGGATCAATTTGGTTGGCAGCTACCCACAATGACCTCCGGTGTATATAATAACATATAATGACCTGTGATTAACAGTGTGTTCTACTTGGAAAGAATTTTGCATTGATCAAATGAGACAGAGTAGTCCTAACACCCACCATGAGGTAAGAAGGAAGAACTGATAACACCATAGCACAAATGGACGCTAGAGCAGACAAATAATAACACCAAAGGCTGGAGATTACCGCGCTGGAGTTCCTCGACGATACGAAGCAGTCCTGAGGAATCTGCAGCTTCGTCCATTTCAGAGCCCACCCGAGGCACTGCTTGCAGGGGGGAAAGGACAGGTTTACACATGCATACCTTTTTTGCAAATAAATAATAATAATAATAATAATCGAAGTTTGTAGACATAATACATGTATACTAGACATGTAATTAGATCAGATCAGATCGGAATACAAACAGCTTAAGCTAGGGTTTGGGTGCTCGGTTTCGCACAGCAGAAACGGAAGAGATGGGGGTGGACGTACCTGGTGGGCGCTCGTCGTCGGCAAGGGCCGGAAATGACGACCTGGGGACCTGGCGTATGGCGGCGGCGGCGAGTCGTCGCCACTAGAGACAGAGAGCATGCGAGAGGGTCACGGCGAGCACGCGGGGGGCAACGACCTTCCCTCAACCGTCTTCTTGGACACAACCAGCACCGGGATAATCCGGTCCGACCAGGTCGGCGCGGTGCCGTCTGCCGATCAGACGGGCGAGCACACCGACGGGCCACGAGTTGATGCGATTGAGTGTGGGCCGTAGGCCATGGATGATCGAAGCAGTCTTGCTAAGCGCATTGGGCCGCGAGGCCGCGATATGGTGCGTGGGCGACGGGGATGGCAGGATCATGGGAGCGATCGCTACTCCTGCTGGTTCCTTTCCCTTCCTAAATATTTTCTTTTTTCCCTTTCATTTTTCTGAGGTTTTCTATTTCCCCTTTCATTTTCTTCACCACCTTTAAAGGATTTGGCAAGCCTGATTTTGGCTAGTATTTAGTTGACTATTAAATTTGCTAACTTCTTGCATTTGGCTAGCTAAATCTTTATCAACTTTTGGCTTGTCAAATCCTTGACATGACAAATTTTGATAGCCAAACAATCAAATCCTAAATGTGTTTTTATCTTTTTTTTCTTCCTCATATTTTGTTTTCCTTATATTTTCTATGTTTTATTCTTCCTTTTATTTTCTTTATCTTTTTATCTTTATTTTAATCACTTTTTATTTTTATTCTAATTAAATATTTATTTTCATTTTATTTTTTATTTTTTGTTCTATTTATTTTTCTTGTCTCTTTCTTATATTTTATGCAGATTATTTATCTACGATGTTCTATTATATATTACATATTTTTTAGAAGTGATATTTTATGATGTATTTTATGATATTGATACGATATATATAAGATGTTATATGATGTACTTTATGATACACATCGTATACATGTGATGTTTAATATACATATAGTGTTCTATAATGTGTTTTGTGAAGTTCACATAATATATGCGTGTAATGTTTTATGCTATATTTTTATGATGTTCACATAATATAATATGAGGTTTTATGATATATTTTAGGATGTCCATATTGTATAGATGAGATGTTGCATAATTATCTTCGAGTGTTATCGTATATTTTAAATTGTTTAATAGTATCCTTGTGATGTTATTTTAATTTCTCTCTATTATGTGGATTGTTTCTTTCCCCATATGATTTGTTTTTTCTTTCCCCCTATGATTTGTTTTCTCTTTACTTTTTACTTTGAGATGTTCATGTAATATAAATAGGATGTTTCACAATTATCTTTGAGTATTCCTGTAGTACCCCTAAGATGTTATGTGCTATATATTTTATATTTTTTTTGTGTTTTTCTCTTATGTTCTCTTTACTTGGTGGGTTTTCCTTTCTAGTAATTTTCTCACTTTTGTTTTTTCCATTTCCTTATACCTTTTCCCATTTTATCCTTCTTTATTTTCATTGGTGTTCTATTTTTTATTTACACTTGATGTGAAAAAACATATTAATAGTTTAAAACAATCCTTGCAACTTGTAATAATACTCTTGAAACAGTCAACATCATGCAAGAGAACATCCTACATATCCTAGACATGCATGTGTACATTATTAATTTCGATGACATCCAAAATAATCAACTCTGGCGTCAAAGGCATATATATACTAATGATCCCTCATCTACTGTGCATCTTCAATTGATCGACTTGTACCATATATAGCAACCCATGCAATGTAAGCGTGGATGTAAATAACTGGCCAGTCTATCACACTATGCAGTAAATGATTGATGATTTTCTAGTCAAAACTTTTGGATATGAAGCGATAATCACCGGATTTTGCTTGTTATTAGGTGCTCAATGGTGTATGACACCACCATGATGGAGGCCATTGTGCGGTCGCATGAGATCCTTAAGGTGCATGGGAAAGCGCCTGATCCAGCATTCACTAGGCGTGACGCTAGGCCGAACACCCACCCATCTAGCATCACTAAGCCATTAATCCCCCTTTTTGACGCATTGGCGCTTGGTAGTGAGCCATGGGCACACTGTTTGACCACCGTAGCCTTATATGTGTCCCACTAGATGGACACAGCTGTGGTGGTTTGACATGATGGCCGGAACCACGGTCTCCACCTCTTTTGTCGTCTTCTTGGATACTGCCACCTACCGCCGCTGCCAGGCACCACTGCTGATGATACTGTTGCTACTAGTAATTGATTAGCACATATATTTAAAGAAGGGGCCCTTAATCCATATTTTGTCGTTCTTGTTTACAGACAAATTCCATGGTACGACTTTTTTCCCCGTCTTCTATTATACCCACAACTATCCGTTGTTACATGTCACAACCTACATATCCTTGCGGAAGAAGATGGCGTCGCTGGGATAAGCATAGCACAAGATTTGACAATTTGTATTCCACATTCCAACACCCCACAAAAAAAGTTGCACAAACATATTTAAAAAAATTGGGAACAAAACATATAAAGTTTAGAACCTTCCTTGCTTCTTGTAATGCTCTTGAAACAGTCAACACCGCATGAGAAAATCCTATATTACTTTCGGCAACATCCAAATTAACCAACTCAGGACTAGAGGCAAACTAATGATCCATCCCCTACACCTATTTTGCAACTTCTTCAATCGACCAGCTGCATACCATATATTATACCAACCCATGCGATCGAAGCGCGAAGCATGGATGTAAATAAAAATGGCCTGGTTTATTGTCACGAGATGCAGTAGATGATGGTCGATCTGCTGGAGTCAAACCTCCAGATGAAGCGATAGTCACCTGATCTGCCAGTCAGGTGCTCAACAGTGCACGGCACGGTGAGGGAGGCGATGGCGCTGCCGCCACCTTGCTCCCATGAGATCCTGGCGGTGCATGGGAAGACGTCCGATGATCCAGCAGCATTCGGCAGGCGTGGCTTGGACCCGAACGTGCGCACATCCAGCACCACTACGCCATTGATCCTCCTCGACGCGCCGGCGCCGGGGAGGGAGTCGAGCCACGGGCACACCGGCTGCCCCACCATTGCCTTGTACGCGTCGTTCACCAGGTGGACGCGGTTGTGGTGGCCCGACACGATGGCCGGGAGCGCGCCGGGGAGCTCCAGCTCGGTCTCCACCTCCCTCGCCGTCTTGTTGGACACGGTCACCGTCGCCGGTACGCGACGCCCCCGCCCTTGAGCGCCCGACGGCGATGCTGCTGGAGTCGATGCAGATGGTGGTCGAGAGGGGGCGCGGGGGCGAGGCTTGATGACCCGAGGCACCTGCAGCTTGGAGATGAGGTCGCGCTCCACCGGGAACACCCGCCTGGGTCGCCGCATCCGATGATGGCGGCGGGGCCGGGCGGCGGCACAAGCGAGAGTCTCCGGAACCGCTCTTCACAGCCCGCAAGAAGACCCCTGGGGCATAGGCATGCTCCGCTGCCCGCCGACGACGACGCCCGGCGCCGGCGGCCAGAGTGGAGGTGGAGGGATAGGGTAAGGCAGCGGCAGCGGACGGCGTCGTGCCTCCCTCTCCCTCTTTGACACGGCCCGGCCGGGCAAAAGGAGATGTTCCGGCTCGCGCTTCTGCGCGGCCGCCACAGCACGCTGCCCCGGGGCGCCCATGGGCGGCACCAGGGGCGGTAGCGGCGACGGCGCCATGGGCTTGGGCGCGATTGCCCGGAACCGTCGATCCATGCGCCGCAGCGCCTGGCGGCGGCACACTCCCTTGCGCTGCTGCGCGATGAATGCTAGAGCTCCTTCCTCTCTTTGGGTTGTGGGTGTGCCAGGCAGGCCGGCCGGCCGGGGTTTTAGAAGGGCTAACAAGGCGCCGGCCGGGCGGCCGGCCAATCATCGGCAGCTACGTGGAGACGACGGCGCCGACACGTTGCTGGCGGCCGCGCGTGCATGGTCGATGCAATGTCTGCACTGGCCGGCCGGCTCTCTCTCTCTCTCTCTCTGGCTACCTTCCACATTTGACAGGACTGAATTGAACGTAACCCTGCCGTTTCAGCTCCGGCCGATGGACGATGCATGGCTGCCGGCCTGAGATATGCATCTATCTATCTCGAGCAACTAATCGGCCGGCCAGCGGCAAGCATTATCGTTTACTTGCACGGAGGAAGAAGCATTGCTTTCGACGACCGATCGAGAGATGCCTTCGTGTCTAGTACGTGTTGCTGAGGTTTGTATGTAGCAGGCACAGTTTATTTTTTTTTTTTAAAAAAATGGAGATAAAGGTACGGTAGACCTTGGTCTCGGATCCTGAAAGACCAGTAATGCATGGTTTTGGAATGAGGATGTACGTGACATTTCTGGTGTTGGTGAAAACGACAGATGCTATGTACACTGTTAGGTTCCTAACTAATTAAAAGGGTTTTCATGCACCATTAGATTACGTACACTGCCAGTGTGTAGATATCGGAATTGATGACATGCATGATATCTATCTAACTCGATCTAGGTGTTGTTTTACACGTAATAGTGCCAAAAACAGTTGTGTGGCGTGTCGATCTGGCCTCTTCCGGTGACTCCTCCCCCGCCTCTTTTCCGCTGCAGTTTCTACTACTTTAATTTGTCATGTATGGTGTGGTGACGTTGTATTGTGGTTGGGCCGATTAATTGCCAAGTCCCACAAGGTTTCTCGGTCAATTTGACCGTCAGTTTGCATATGCATTATATATGGTGCTCCCTCCATTTTAAACAAATTATAAGCAAGGTAGTTTGCATGTAACTAGACATAGTGTACGTCTAAATCAATGGCGGAGCCAAAGAGGCCAGCATACCCTTTTTTATAGTATAACATTATAGGTTTTATTTATATTTAGTAAGATATTTAGAACAAAATTATTGCTGTATTTACCTATTAATACCTTCTACTCCCTTCGTCTAACAAAATGTTTCATTCTCAATTTCTAAGAAGCCAAATATTTTCAATTTTAACTAAATATAAATAAAAAATATTATAGTGATTTTTATAGCACATAATTAATATTATTAGATAGATCTTTCAATATATTTTTACAATAGATTTATTTAGAATAAACTTATCTAGAGATATAAATATCACTAATATTTTCTAGAAATCTAGTCAAACTTAATAACAATGTGAATTTCATATCAAAACATTTTATGTGACGGAGGAGTAGATAATAAAATTATCCAAAACACAACTAGATAATAAAATCTTCCTTGCAAACATCTATGGAAGATTGAACCATAAGATCCTGAGATTTATGAAGTCATTATTGAGCCTTTGCGTGAATGGGCATGTCGCATACCTTTGAAAAGAATATACATAATCTTAAATTATAGAATATATATAAAAAAAATGTGAGTAATCATGTCTAGTCGATGATTTAACCACCTAGACGATCACTAACAAACTAATTAGTTGAGTTTATAAGCTCAGTCTTTATAAGTTGGGTTTTTTCCAGCCGTCTCTCTATGTATAATTTCTCCAGCCGTCTTGCCATATGTATAATTTAGACGTCTTATAATTTGTAGCATCAGTAGTATATAGAAAATCTCCACGCTATGGATCACTGCATGCGATGCCTGTGGAATTGACCACTTTGGTTATGGTCATGCATGCCCGCATGCACTACACTACAGTATTAATTGCTAGAGGTTCCGAGTTTCGTGTGCAAGGCATCGCTGGAAGACAAAATAAGTTGAGCCATGCATGACTCATCGTTGAGGTAGCCGGCCATGTCTCCTTGTGCGTACGCGCATGCAACTATGCAAGAGCAAAAGGGACACACACCGCTGCGAGAACTTCTTGTGCGAGTCGAGTGAGTGCCCACTTGGATTGTGTTCTGAGGCGAGCGAGTGACGATTGGCCACTGCATGCATGCAGACCAAGACCAGAGCCAGAGGGGCGCACGCACGCACGCACGCAACCAGCCAACAGCTAGCGCATGCAGTGGATGGACGCACGCACGCGGGCGGGCGGGCGGCGAGAGTACTGGCCAGACATGATGACGTTGCATGGACGTCCCCTATGGGCTCCCAAGTAAAAGGTCGCACAATAGGAATAGGAACACATAAACCTGCCACAGCCCGCGAATGGACCTGTGGTGCAATGGTAGGACTGTCCAGTGGGACGCTATCCACTAGAGATTAAATCCTGGTGCTCGCACCTTTTCTGGGATTTTTCAGAATTTATCGGCGTTATGCTTTAAGTGGTAAGCGACGTTCCCGTCGACGACGAGGCGCCGCCAGTGGTGACTTCGGGAATCTCCAGATCTGCCGGCTCAGTCCTCAGAGGTGCTCATAGGGGTAGGGTTGCGTGCGTGTGTTCATAGGGATGAGTGTGCGTGCGTGTTGTGAGCCGTGAGGGTCTGTGTTGTACTGTGTAATTTTCAAAAAAAAAAAAACCAGGCACAGCCCACGGCGGCAGCCAGCCTGCGGCGGTGCCGCAACCCGCAGCAACAGCGAGCAGAGCGACCTCGGCCACGGTGGGCTCAGCGTACCGTCTTAAAAGGGCCATGCTGGGCCGTAAGTTCAGCCTGTGGGCTGTCACAGCGCGGTCCACCGAGTCCACCCCCACCCCCCCTGGCCGGCCGTGTGCTCGGGTCTGTGCTGAATTAGACGTTTCAAAAAAAAAAAAAAATTGGTTGGGTGGCCAACCATCCATTCAAGCCATGACAAAATTTGAGTTACTTTTGAAGAATTTTTATTACCAAAGTAAACTATGACAAAAGAAGTAATATTTTGTATAAAAGTTTAAATAAGACGAGTGACCAATCTTGAGATAGAAAAGTCAAACGTCTTATAATTTGGAATGAAAAAAGTACAAATGTTAGCAGAGGCGTGGAAGATGAAGAAGAAGAGTGACTTAGAGAGGAAGGCCAGTTCAGAGGTCCGATTAAGTGGAACGAGTATGCTTACAGTTTTACCCTCTACGCTTTTTCCTCTACTACTTATACCAAGGGTACATGGGCTCAGCCCAATACGTGCACCCAGGCACGCCGCACGTACGGTCACACCCACCCCAGTCTGTTCAGCAGCGTGCTGGGCCTTCTCACTCGGACGTCCCTCCTGGGTAGGGATGAAAACGGTCGGAAACGATCGGTAGGAGGCCAAATCACTTTCATTTTCACATTTTTCTCTCGAAAACGAAATTGATACGATATTCTCGGAAACGAATACGGCAATGGTATTCCGGTAATTTCGAAACCGGTAGTAGTCGATCGAAAAATACATCGATAACGATCGGAATACATGAAAACGATATCCTCAAATACGATAAACACACCAAACTGTAGGACATGATAAGTGCCATATAATTTGACCAATCTCACATGCTTGTACGCTAGAGTTACGACTTAGAGATGCACACGTGCAATACACCAGTACGTGATTGGCGCTGGCTGATTGGTGATTGGCTGATTGCCTTACGGATGAAATTTGCCATATAGTCTCTTTCCAAAAAAATATTTGCCTTATATGCTTTGCGTGTGTGTACAAATGTGCATGCATCATGTTTGTACGTGATTGCCAATTGCCATAAATACTTAAATAGCCAATAGGAATATAGGATGCAAGGCCTTGATCGGTAACTACCGACGGAAATTACCGATTAAATACGGTAATCTTCGAAAACGATCGGAAGAGGGCAAAATCATTTTCGCTTTCGTTTCCGATTACTTTTTCCGTTATCATTTTCGTTTTTTCGATTACCACTACCATTTCCATTTAGCCCTGAAAATCGAAAAAATCTCGAAAACGATTCCCGAAAATCGGAAATTACCATTTTCGTTTTCATCCCTACTCCTGGGCTCGTGCTCTTCTTCCTGCACGGCAGGGGCAGTAACATGGTGATACCTCTCAAAAAAAAAAAAAAAAAAAAAAAAAAAGCAACATGGTGATTAGCTAGCGCAAAGCCACCATCAAGGGATCAAGAGTGTGTTTCTCTTCTTGACAGTGCAAGTAGCTTAACTCATCAAGGCCCTTGTTTAGATTGCTAAAGTTAGAAAAAATTGCAACTATAACATTTTATTTGTATTTGGCAATTATTTTTCAATCGTGGATTAACTAGGCTCAAAAGATTCTTCTCGTGATTTACAACAAAATTGTATAACTAGTTATATCTTACTTACATTTAATGCTCCATACATGCGGCTAAAAATTAATGTGATGGAGAGAGAGTAAAAAAATCTAAAATTTAAAGGGGAAGAGAACAAGGCCAAGGTGAAGTTAGTGTAGTCACATGCAATTCCATCGATATGCAATCGACAATTGTGATCCATCTGAACATTCCACATTAGATTCGGGGTTGGGGATGAGAAACAGAAAGACGGTTTTCCGAGAGGGCACTGAAAACATTTTTTTTTTTTTTTTTTTGAAACTCAGAGGGCATTGAAAACTGAAATGATCCAGACTAGAGCAAAGACGAGACACGAATATGACCCTCGAAAGAGACCAGCGGCTGTGGGTGAAAACAAAGGCCATCATCATGCTCCTGACAACAAATCTTGTAGGGGCATGCATTATTCAGCGGCAAGACGAGACTGACTCGTCGAGATCAGGTTATTATCTTCTGAAATTAAATCTGAAGTAACAGCCACGATCGAAAGCTGAGATGAAGAATTGGTCAGCGTAATAATGCTAGAGTATCATCTTATCGTGTGGCCGATTTAGACAAGAGGATTCAATCAGCATCCTTTGAGTGGTGCGTTGATCATTGTCACTGCGGCATTGACACCTGGTGTGACGCCGAGAGCTTTTCCGTGTTCAGACACGATAGGTATGTAAGTGGAGGGTTCTTTTGCGCGTCTGTACTATGTTTCACAAGAAAAAAAGAAGCTGTGGTTTCGAAGAATTTCACATTATAGATAGTAAAAAAACTTGTAAAACAATTTGGGCGCCGGTCGAAAGTCGACACTCGGGGCGCTGTAGCGTGCACCGTAGCAGGTCGATGGGACTTGACTGCCGCCTTGTTCTCTTTGGTGAATTTGCGCAAGTTTTTTCACTCTCTCTCCATCATATCAATTTTTACCCATATATATGGAGCACTAAATATAAGTAAAAAAATAACTAATTATACAGTTAAGTTGTAAATAACGAGATGAATCTTTTGAGCCTAGTTGGTCCACAATTGGATAATATTTGCCAAATAAAACAAAAATACTACTATTCATCGGATGCAAGTTTCTTGCAATCCAAACAAGGCCTGCATTGTTGGTCTGGTCTCGTTAGCTGTGGCTCACCGTCGGATGGCTGGACGCATTTTCTATGGAGAGTTGAACCGGAGAAAGATTAATCCTTTGTCCGTCGGGTGAGTTGAAGCTCCACACCCTACTGCCTTCTAGTACTAGCTACTCCCTCTGTCCCACTGCTTCTGTCGTTCTAGCGCATGGACAGGTTCATTTTTGACTGAATGAATGTGGACAGCGAGATGATCCAGGTGCAGTGGCAGGGCAATGAATGTAGACGCTCAACTTCTCTCCCTCCGCGACAGTCCACGCGGGACGGAGGGAGTAGTAGGAATACAATAGCAGTCAGTCGGCACGCGTGTGGCCGTCGTATCGTACGTGTCCACTCGCGCGGTTAGTACTACTCCCTCCGTCCCTTTTTATTTGTCGTTTCGCCTCCCGAGACACAAATGCCGGCAATTTTAATAAATAATAAATATCATCGATTAGTATCATAATTAATATCATCGGAAAGATCTTTGGATCTAGTTTTTTAATAAAATTATTTGAAGATATAAATATTATGCGTATTTTTTATAAATTAAGTCAAATTTATGGCAGACGCATCCTACAAACGACAAATAAAAAAAGGATGGAGGGAGTAGTAGTGAGGATATAACGGGGCACACGCTTACTACTAGCGGACAGCGCAAAGACGATAGCCCAATGACGTGCAAGGCATGCAGATCGACGATGGCATTCAGCTTGTGGAAAACCTGATCGCTAAATTCGATCTGCTCTCCGACCACCACGTCCGTGCAGCTACTACTAGTAGCCCACCATATCCAATTATCCAACCCGATTCTGAACCGTGGCAGCGCAGCGGCAGCCACAGTCTTCTCTCCATGAACGAATCAATCCTCTATTCCTCGATCTCCTGTCCTCACACTGCCATGCCAAATTGGCGTGGACACCTGCCGCCGCACCCACACCTCGCCATCACCGCTCACCGCCACCTGATGCGGCCGGCACCAGGTACCGTACGTCGCGTCCCGCCGCTCTATCCATCAAACCCATCAATTAATGCCACCTGGTAGCAGTAGCTATAGATCACTAGAGCAGTCTTAGTGGAAGTTTCATATAAGTTTTATTTGTATTAAATACGTTGCCACATAAGTATATTTGATGATATGACAGTGTATTTAAAAAGAGAGAGAAGAAATGAGTGTCATGGAGATGACACTCTCCTAGCATGAGTACCAACTCTCTGAAATTAAATGCATATGAAATTAGAGAATGAAACTACGTATTGACAGTGAGAGCTTTATTTAAATTTCATTTAAAACTATATGACATGGCAATCTTAGAAACAACGAAATGAAACTCATCGCTGAGACTAGCTTTATAGCGTCATCCGAGCAATACCCTACGAGATTTGAGCCTCTGCTGCAAGAATAATCTCGTGTGTTTTGGTGTGACAGGCATCAATATGAATGATTTTTTATAATTCTTTTTAATGTTTGGAGGGAATTTCGATGAGCGATCAAACGGGCTAGCTAGGACGATAGAAGCATCGAGAGACATCTATTGAGGAGGTGTTAGATATGTCTATGGTTGGTAGGCTCTATGCACCGTAACACCTTTTGATGCATTCAAAAAAAAGAGAGTGGTAATTCCTTTTGTAATCAGGATGTAAAAAGGTAAATTCATAGTAAAATCATATTGTTTTGAGCAGTATAGTTGTGATTATGATTAAGTACTATAGTTAGATGAATATCTTCTCTTAATTTAAAAAAATCCTTTTCTAGGTTCCACTTGCCGCCATATATAGAATTGTGGTTGACAATATTGTAAAATTTATATTTGAAAAACCTTTAAGGAAACAATATAGAATTTATATTTGAAAAAATATTTAAGGAAACAATTAATATTTAAAAATCTTTGAAGACCTGTGTAAAATTAAATTAAATGTGACAAATATCCTTGAAGGATTTTTTTAAAAACCCCTTAATAAGGTCAAAACAAGTAAATCACTTGGGTGCTACTCGCACCCTTGAAGTCGTTCAAATTGGGAGCTTGTAAACAATTGCTTTTCTCATTTCTCCCTACAAGACAGTAGTGTAATAAATATATTCATTTCTTTAAGCACCAAACACAGATCTATTAAAAATAATATCTTGTCGTCAATGTGAGGTACGTAACCTTTTGATTCATCTCCCTGCAGGCGCCGTTTGACTTTGTCACAGATAACAACAAATGCTGAATCAGCAGTTGCGGCGAATAGTACGCTTTACCGGACCTGGGTGACGTGGAAACTGTTCTTTGAGGTCCTTGAAAAGGATTGGCCAGTGAGGCAGTAAACAATTTGAAATATGAGTTTATAAATCCTCCATTGACCGCATGATGAATATGTTTGGCGGGATAGATAATGTTACTCCTTTCATTTTAAATTATAAAATAATTTATTCTATAGCTTTTGATATGCATCTAGATAATTAAAAGCTACATGAAAAAAAAGGACTTGACGTTTGAAAAGTAGATGATAATAAAATCTGTTTATAGAGGCTCTTCTTTTAAGCCTAACTAGAGATCTGCTCGATACTGTTCGGTCTAAATCTAACGATGATATGGCCATTATCATTTTGTTTCCTAGAAAATGTCTCCCTCTCCCTTCGATTCCAAGATAACAAATGCACATGATATTGCTCCTGTTGCCATTGCTAGAAAAGAAGCCTAGGCCACACGGTGGCAAGAGGGCGGTGGACGGGGTCAAGATTTGATAGCGTTATGGTTAGAGGAAAGTTGGGAGTAGACAGTGGTGATGGGGTGAATGGCGCGCTGAGACGGTGAGAGCCGTCGAACACTGATGGAGGTCGTGATGGTGGCGGTGAAAGGGAAGATGAAGTTGATTCAATGAACCTGGACACATCTTACGTTAAGCTTATACTATACTGAGTAAGATTTTGGTGTCATCTGCGTTATTAAATATATATAGAGAGATGGAACCGAGCTGAGGAAACTTCAAATTCATCGTGACAGAGTTCAGGGTTAAGTTGACTGAGTTTAGCATGTTAATAACTATACTGAGCTGACGATTACGACAGAGCATATGTATGGCATATCCAATCCCAATCACATTCATCTGGTTCACGCTGTCCGCCGCTTTTGGTTGTAATCGTACAAGTTGTGCGCAAAACGTGGAACTTGTACATTTTTTTTCCCCTTTGAGGTTAGTTCCCACGGTCGAGTCCATTAGATGTATTTATTTAAACTTGGCTTTGTTTTCTAATTCTGTCTCTGTTGCGTGGTTAGTACTCCAGTTTTTAGCATAAAAGTAATTTGCAGCTTGGGTAAGGGAGAAAGTGAAATGTTTCGTATCTTATTATTTGGTTTTGGAATCGGCAGGCGCTCGCCAGCTCTTGTTTTCGCGTCTTGAGACACATGATTTTTTTTTTTTTGGATCGACGTGTGTCGTTCTCCAAAAGAACTGACATTCAGAACTCATGGTGTTTTTCCCTTAATATAATTGTCAATCTAAAACAGAAACTAGAAACTTTTAAAATCCATATAGTTTTTTGGAATAGATAACAAAAATTAAGCATGACTCTTTTTTTTTTGAAGCCTCTCATCTGGATACAGCTGTAGTATCTGTTCGTACACACGCACGCCCACTCAACTCACACACACACTCCTCACACCACCCGTGTACAAACAAACCTACAACTACACTCAGATCTAAACCGCGTCCTTTTCGAGATCACCGAAATCCACTGATTCCGTAGATGACGGGGATGACGGGTACGTCACGATCCTATTGTGGTTCCACGCGTGAGAGGCAGACGCTTGAAATCCATCAAGCGGAGACTTTATTATGGGGAAAACCCCGGTGAGGGAATGCGTCGATCCCAGGAATCGAACCGCGTCCGGCTGCTCGCACACTGCGAAGACCAGCCATCCGAGCTAGCGCTCGTCCTCAAGCATGACTCATTTTGCTTGTATCTGCAGAGTGCTGACTAATGCCATGTGACATTTTTGCAGAAAGGCCCCAGCGTCGCTCCGCAGGGCGACTCGGGCGGCACCGAGCGCCGCCGCCGCCCGAGCACCCACCAGCCACGTCTTCCCTCTGCCGCCGCTGAGCCCGCCCACGGGAAGCCCGGCAGGGGGCAAGGATGGCGGCGGGGGGCTCCAGTGCCCGGCCGCAGATCGAAGGTTCGCATTTCGAGGTCGCCCGGCTCCGCGAGTTCGAGGTCGCCCGAATCTGCTCCGTGCGTCGCCGATGCTGCCGTCCCAGTCCGCCTCCTCCGGCGGAGGATCTGGCCGCCCGTCACCTTGCGCGGTGGGCGGCGGCGAGGCGCCCCGGGCTGGGCGGCGAAGCGGATCAGCGCGGCGTGGATCCACGGTGCTGCGGGGCCAGGCCGGCACTCCAGCTGCCAGCTCCGCCGGCTCCTCATGTGGATCCGGCGCCCCTTTGGTGGATCTGCGTTCGTTGGCTCCGGTTCTCGTCTTTGGGATGTGCTTGGTCGGCAGGGTGGATGGGCGATGGTCTCAGGTGGTGCTGCTGCAGCTTGTTCAGCGGCGGTCCTATCTGGAGACGGTGGTGGTGCTGCTCTGTGGCAGCTTCTCACCACTGACATTGGTGAGGCTGCTGGGCAGGGATGCCTCGTCCATCCTGGGGCGTTCCGCAGTGGCCGGCAATGGGCAGGTTGACAGCGGTCCTCAACGACTGGCGCTGCATCAGATTTGGTTATGTTTCAGAGGTTCTCTGGTGCTGCAGCGACAGCTTGTCGGTGGCGGCTCACTGCGATCGTGGCCACGGCGACTGGTCTCGCTTAGCGGCGGTCAGCGACGGCGGGGTCACGGTGGCTCCTACGGTTGGTGAGGCAGAGCTGATGAGGACATCCTCCACTATTACCCACTGGCAAAGACGCAACAATGGGCCAAGTGGCCCAGTTGTAGTCGGGCGGCGACCGTGTGAGCCTCTAAATAATCCCACCTTGCTTAGCTTAGGAGGAGGAAGCCACCTTAAAAGGGAGAGTCACCCTTCCCCCATCAGACTAGTCTTTTGGGGCGATTGGGCCTTTTCTGGAAGGGGTGCGCCGAAGTGCGGTGCTAAGATTGCCGAAGCGCAACAAGAGGCCCTAGTGGCGTTGTAACCGGATCGGTGCGTCGTAATTTCGGTTGTCGGTGCTCGGTGTGTCGGGCTTTTCATCCAACCCCACCTGGGCCGGATGCATCATTTGGTATCAAAGCTGGGCCCTTGTTTAAGGGGGTGGGAATGATGAGGACGTCCTCCACTATTACCCGCTGGCAAAGACGCAACAATGGGCCAAGTGGCCCAGTTGTAGTCGGGCGGCGACCGTGTGAGCCTCTAAATAATCCCACCTTGCTTAGCTTGGGAGGAGGAAGCCACCTTAAAAGGGAGAGCCACCCTTCCCCCATCAGACTAGTCTTTTGGGGCGATTAGGCCTTTTCTGGAAGGGGTGTGCCGAAGTGCGGTGCTAAGATTGCCGAGGCGCAACAAGAGGCCCTAGTGGCGTTGTAGCCGGATTGGTGCGTCGTAATTTCGGTTGTCGGTGCTAAAATTGCAGGATTCAGGGAATCCGGATCGGTGTGTCGGGCTTTTCATCCAACCCCACCTGGGCCGGATGCATCAAGAGCGGTTACGTTGGAGGCAACAATGCACTTCTACCAATTCTGGAGTTTGTTGGATTATTTTCGGTGGCGCTGTCCGTGGCAAGTGGATGGTGATTGTGGCGGGTCTCCTCCTAGACGATCTTCTTTGGGCTGGCGATTGTTGGTTGGCTGCGGTCCGTGGCGACCGGCGCGGCTGTGACGTGCCAGGCATGCCTGTGGCTAGCTTACAGCTGCAGCGACAACTAACAAAAGGCGATTCGTTATGGATGGCGGTCTTGCGGGAACGCTCGTTGTGTTCTCTAGAAGCTTTATGGACAGCGACGAGCAGCAATACTGGCGTTTACCTTGGCTTGGTGCAGGAGCAAGTGGTGCCTTTGCGTGGTGGCCGGTGTCATGCAGGTTGGAGGCGGCCCTTGCAGGCCGACGAGGCGGGGATAGGTCATGCATGCGTGTGACCTCTCCGGTGCCTCAGCGATATCCTGCTGGTGGCGGTTTTCTACGGTTCGGCGCACCCGCGAGGTTCCATGTCGTGGCAGGATTTGGGTCTAGGGTGTTTGGGGTTCTCGGGCGAAAGCCCTACCTAGGCTTTGGCTGTAGGCGGCAATGGTGACGCCCTTTGGTGGCATTCCCCTCGTTGGAGGCATTGCAAGGAGGCCTCTACCCCTACAGGAGCTCGGGTTGAAAAACCTTGTTTCTCTGACCGGTGTTTGCGGCATCTGTGGGTGTTGTTTTCCTCCTTGGAGGACTCGCTGCGGAAATCTCCTCTCTCATTTCCTTGCTTCGAAGCTTGTTTCCTGTGGCTTTCAGGGTGACGTTTGGTGGTTACTGCTTTGGTGGTTTTGTTGGTGGGGCTTTATCTTGGTGGAGGTCTTGTTGTCACCTTCGTGAGTTTTTTTTAATTATTATTATTGTTGTTGTATTTGATTCCTTCTCTATTAATATATGCCCGGCATACTCTTGTCGCTGGCTTTTCGAAATTTTTTTTTGCTTGTATCTAAGAGCATCTCCAAAAGTATTTCTAAGATCTACTCTCTAAATCATCATTTAGAGAGTTATTTTTGTAAAAATTGTTTTCCTATATCTTTGTGCTCTTGAGTAGCTTTTTTATATCTTATATGTAGTCTAAAGAGTTATTCTCGCTTTTTGGTTAGCAAGAAATCCGAAGTAAAGAATGCCTTTATTTATTAGATATCTAATTGAAAAGACTGTTGGAGGCTGTTGGAGGATTTTTTTTTACCAAAATCTCTATTCTTATGAACTAGGAAAGATATATAAAGAGTCAGATGCTCTAACGTCATAGATTTTGTAGTAAATAAAGTTCTTCTTAAATACTACATTTGACTTAAGCCATTTAGCCCTAAAAAAATAAAAGACCATCTAATAATTCATGGTTCAAAAGTTAATATTTTTTATGTAACCTTAGCATACGTGCTCAAGTAAACCTATATTCAGATGTCTTTTCACTTTTGCACGCGTTTGAGAGTTGAGAGGTTAGGTTACCCGGTTTGCATGATGCAAATTGGGTAGGGTTAAAGTTTCAGGTGAAAAATAACCAAGACTGGCGGAGAATGTGTATATTGGGTTTCCATCCCAACGGTAATGCACTGACACCTACAATAGATAGATTGATGAATATGGTTATTTATGTGCTATATAAGTTTGAGAATTTTGTTTTATACTGCACATGTAATTTTTTATCCCTACAATTTTTAATCTTGTGATTTTCTCCCCACTCTTCGAAAGTGAAATTGTGCTTACTTTGGCATTGTGTTAGACTAGGTGGATTAACCGACAAAAAAATAAGAAAACAACATATACCCTCATGAAAAGACAAGAACACCCTCACTTTATATTTTTCTCCTAGCGCTCTCACCGGTTTGTCCCTTCTCTCTTGGTCTCTCAAACGCGGGCACTGGCTAGGATTAGATCGACGGCAAGCTCCTGTGCACGAGGGCGTCCCCAGGCGAGTGTGTAGGCATAGTGGCTGCCTCGAGGCCACCAACAGTTTCGATCAGACTGTCTTCAACGGTGGGAAGGCAAATGCGAGACCCATTGCCTAGTTTGGGTACTGCACAATAAAAAGGTATGCAACCTAGAACGAAGCTTCTCCAACGGCCGACGCATCCTCATCCCCATTTTTTCCGCCAAGCGCCAAGCCCGTCCCCCCTTGCTCCCGTGCGGCGTCCACCCGCCCACAACTCGTCGGCGCCGCCTCGGCTCCACCCTCCGCACCCCAGGCGCTCTCCGTCCACGCTCTCCGCGCTGTCGTCGTTGTCCGCGGGCCCCGCCTCGCTAGGAACCGCAGCGGCTCGCGGCCGCCGGCGTAGATGGCGGCGGCGCGGTGGGGCAGATCCCTTGATGGTGGGGGCGGCGGCGGCGGCCCTAAGCTCGCCGCCGAGAGGCGGGTGGCGGCGAGGATGCAGCCCTTCTCCATGGGGGTGGTGTGGGCATCGGCACGGCGGAAAGCGACTACGTCCTCGGCGGCGTGGGCTTCGGCGCTGGGCCCCCTCGCCGGGCTCCTGGCTCCCTCCCTCCCTTCTTGTGCGTGCAAGCAGGAGGCGAGCGGGCCACCACCGGAGGTTTGCCTCGCGAGGAGAGAGAAGATGCATTTGTGGCTATCATCTGAGCCGGTACCCAAAATAGGTCAGCTCTATGGGTGTGCGTGCGATGCAAAAGCACTATGCCGAACGCATTTTGCGTTTGCGTAGTGCTATTGGAGTCAGTCTAAGCCAACAATGGGCACAGGCCGCTCCGGGAGGGCCCATGTATTTTCCTCAATCTTTGAGATAGGTACTTTAGTGTGAACAGTGTCTAGGTTTATTATTGATGTGATTTGTAGGCCAAATAACACAGAACATAAACTTGTTGTTTGAGTTGGATCATTTTTCAGCTTGCAAGATGGTGTCTCAAAGTCCTGGTGGCAAGGTCAACTTTGCCGACCAAGGTTGCTGACACATATAACTTTGGGCTGCTGCACCTATTTGATTTCATACACTAGTTGTTGACGGTGGATAACATCAATATTTATTAGAACTTTAGACATAAAAGGATACATGAATACACATTAGTCTAGGGTTTTAAGTGACAATTTCCACAAGTTTTGTATATTCTATATTTTCTAGGGATTATTCCAGAAAAGCATAAAAGAGGGATTAGAGTGCATAATTATCACGAAATTTATCCACGTCGGCAAACATCGTCATCGGGCTCAAGAACGTCTAGAAGACACCCGGCGGCGGGACATTTTGGGGCCACTGGGTGGGGCGGCCCGGCCGGGCGCCCGGCCCGGCGCCCTAGGTCAAGCGACGGCGCTCCCCTTCGTAGTCTTCCTCCCACGCTTCCTTGGAAGTCAAGCAAAGCATCCCTACGTCGATTTAAGGTCGGTTTGATCCGACGGTGCACACAACATGAAGACGCGGATCGATGACGTGGCGGTTCCTTGCCCCTTACTCCACCTCGGCCTATATAATGACGCCCCAAGGCCCCTTCAAGAGGCATTCTACACCCCGATGCTTCATATTCTCTACATAATTAGGGTTAGGGTCCCTCTAGTTGATCTAGTTCTAGTTCATTTAGTTCTAGTTCATCTAGTTGTAGCAATTAGGAGAGACTAGTTCTTCTAGATCTAGTCTTGTTTAGAGATTAGAGAGATTGAGTAGAGGAGTAGAGATTCTGGAGGAGTTTCGGCCTGTCGGTGCTTCTTCGTGGCTGTATTCTTACGGATTCAGCTCCCTCTGAGGAGGCTGCGTTCTGAGATACTTTTGTATTCAACACTCCGATTCAAGTAAGCAGTTGTTCTTATTTGTTCTTAAGTTCACAGCTTATATTGAGTGCTTTGATCTTTGTCATTACTTGGTTGAAGTAGTATTCCATAGTGTAGGCGTGGTGCCTAGGCTAGGTTTACTTGTGGATGTCCCCTGATTAGCCGGATAGTGGTAGTCCGCGTAGATGACAGCTGCGTTGGTTCCTCTGTAGTCCACTTCTCGTTGATAGGATTGATAGGCTTATAGGTTCTTGGTAGGAGATTACTCTGTTTCCTCTCTTATTCGGGATACTTGCCCAGTTAAAACAATATTATACAAAACTTACCGGTTGTCAGAACTAGAGTTCAATAGCTATTTTCTCTTTCTTGATATTATCTAGCCTAATTGTAGGGTTTTACTTTGTGGTGGTATAAAAAATAATAATAGCTTCAGTATTTAATTTCTTGCATTATAAAAATCCTAAACCCATAAGAATAAATATTCTCTATGGTGGCATAAAAATATAACTATACATCATGCACACATATTTAATTTCTGCATAATTAAACTAAAAAATCCTAAAAAAGGGAATCCTCGCTAAAACTTGTCAATCTAAAATCAACTCATAAGAATAATCAATTGCTTATTGGCTGATCTCTAACCTCTTATTAAATTCGAGCCTCGAGTTTTGATTTTCTTGTTGGAGTATAACTATGCAGGATAACATTATGACTAAGAAGTGAGTCTATCAGTGGAGCCCACTAAGACTATCGCCGACAAGCTCGCCCTAAAGATCATCAACACCAAGTATTGCAAACATCTAGTTTAGGGGAGGAGCATCCCTAGTTATCGTAACTATACCTAGGCGATTATCGAGTCTATTTTATATAGTCATAAAATACTAAAAAATATATGAGCACATGAAGGTCCATGTCTTTAGAGTCTTGTGAGTCCAATAGAAATAAAAAGATGAATAATAAATTAAAATAAAAAATAAAAAATAAAATACTTATCTATGTATTAAGGTGTGATCATAGAGTGTGTCTAGTTAGTAAGAGTTAAATAAAAACTAAAGAACATTAAAATTTTATCTTAGAGATGATGAATAGTTGCTCTACCATAATTTCTTTCAAGTGCCTAGTTTTTAACCATGAATTCTCCTGGGTTTTGGACATGACTACTTTAATATAAGAATTTACTCTGAACTTGAAATTTGTGGAGGCATATGCTTGAGCTAAGTCTAGGTAATTGATTGATATGATACATGAAGGTCTAAGCTGCTATTTATCTTATTTCTAGCATTACTAAGTTCTAGAGATTTATTTTGAAAACCTAAAGTCTTACATGATGAGCTCTTGTATGATAAAGTTTGAATTCCTACCAAAGCCATATAATACATTTAGAGTTAGGAAAACGTTTGCGCATCCATACTGCTTGCTTTGCATTGAGTTTAGTCAATCTTTGTTGTATATCTTATGAGAGTCTTGTTATGCTTTTAAAATCAAGATCACTTACGCACTCCACCCACATATGCATTACTCCTACTCTAGGATGTAAGCGCAGTCATTTCCACTTTCATCTAGATCCACTTTAAAAATGTTTTTCTCCTACACTGGGAGTAAAACACCCAAAAATACACCCTATAGGACAGCCCCTATTTAATTACTCTAAGTTCTTATCAGTATCTCTCCAATTATTTATATTTAAAGGATGCATGTGGCTATACAAAAGTATTAAAAAAGAGAAGAAGAAAAAGGGGAGTAAAAGATGGACAAGTGTCTCAACAATTAAAACAATGGGTACATAGATGCCCGCCTCCCTTATTCAAAAAAAGAAAGAGAGAATAAAGATAGCCCATATTTTCCCGCAAAAAGTTTTAAAGAGGGAGTTATTTTCAAAGAGCAAAAGTAGAATTAGGATTAGCCACTAAATATCATATATACACCTATCCACCATATTCCATACACATGCACATCTTGATTTGATTGTATGCCTCGATTCTCTATGGATCTATTGATTGACTTTACAATATATGAATTGCAAGTATGATCATTCTTGTTATTGCCGCTCCTATAAACTCCACTATGATCCTTAGTTGTAGGAAGGCATAACATCATTAATAGCTCAGTGAGATCCATAAATACCATATATAATAAGAGACTTGAGGGTGTCATACAATTAAGCTCTAAGTTTTATTTTAAAAACTTACAAAACTCTAGAATATTGGTACTGTGAAGAATTTGAGACATAGTGCTTGACTTGATTGTTCTATCTTTTGATTGCTCAAGACTTATGCAAAAGCTGAAAAGCCCTATAGTTAAAGGTAAAATGGGTAAGTTTGAAAGTTAGAGCGGTTTTGTCTAAACCGGAGAAAAATTTATGTTTAAAAACAAGTGTACTGAAAAGAAATAAAAGCATAGCAGCAACTCCTGATCCAAGTTTATTAGTAATTAGACCTAGATTGTTTGACAAGGGACTAACAAAAGGTAAGCTTGGGGAGTTGTTGACGGTGGATAATGTCAATATTTATTAGAACTTCAGACATAAAAGGATACATGAATACACATTAGTCTAGGGTTTTAACTGATAATTTCCATGAGTTTTGTATATTCTATATTTTTCAGGGATTTTTCTAGAAAAGCATAAAAGAGAGATTAGAGTGCATAATTATCATGAAATTTATCTATGTCGGCAAACATCGTCATCAGGCTCAGAAAACGTCTAGAAGACACCCGAAGCAGCGGGACCCGCTAGGGCACCTGGTGGGGCCGACCGGCCCCATCCTGGCGCCGGCCGGCGTCCTAGGTCAAGCGGCGGTGCTCCCCTTCTGGAGTCTTCCTCCCACGCTTCTTTAGAAGTCAAGCAAAGCATCCCTACATCGATTTAAGGTCGGTTTGATCCGACGGTGCACACAACATGAAGACGCGGATCGATGACGTGGCGGTTCCTTGCCCCTTACTCCATCTCGGCCTATATAATGATGCCCCAAAGACCCTTTAAGAGGCATTCTACACCCCGATGCTTCATATTCTCTACATAATTAGGGTTAGGGTCCCTCTAGTTCATCTAGTTGTAGCAATTAGGAGAGACTAGTTCTTCTAGATCTAGTCTTGTTTAGAGATTAGAGAGATTGAGTAGAGGAGTAGAGATTCTGGAGGAGTTTCGGCCTGTCGGTGCTTCTTCGTGGCTGTATTCTTCTGGATTCAGCTTCCTCGCCCGGAGCTGCGTTCTGAGATACTTTTGTATTTAACACTCCGATTCAAGTAAGCAGTTGTTCTTATTTGTTCTTAAGTTCACAGCTCATATTGAGTGCTTTGATCTTGGTCATTACTTGGTTGAAGTAGTATTTCATAGTGTAGACGTGGTGCCTAGGCTAGGTTTAGTTATGGATGTCCCCTGATTAGCCGGATAGTGGTAGTCCGCGTAGATGACAGCTGCATTGGTTCCTCTGTAGTCCACTTCTCGTTGATAGGACTGATAGGCTTATAGGTTCTTGGTAGGAGATTACTCTATTTTTTCTCTTATTCGGAATACTTGCCCAGTTAGAACAATATTATACAAAGCTTACCGGTTGTCGAACTAGAGTTCAATAGCTATTTCCTCTTTCTTGATATTATCTAGCCTAATTGTAGGGTTAAGTCTATAGACTTTGTCATCATCACAACTGTTCCCTGTGGATACGATATTTAAAACCTCAGGGTAAAATGTGACACTTTGGTATAATATAAATGGCGCTTTGCGGATAATCTTACTTAAATCTTATTTAGTGGGAGCGCAGTTAATTTACACCAACACTAGTACAGAAAAGGCTAGTAACTGGCGGTTCCAAACGCATTTCTATTGACGTTTTTCAGAACCGCCAAGCGGGAGGCCGATAGAAATTGGCTATTTCTACTGGCGGTTGTTTGAAAACCGCCAAAACATGAAAAAATAGCAAAAAATATTTTTAAAAAGCAAAAAATATTTTTTAAATTGGGGCACGTATTTTTTCGCGTAAAATCGCACGCTACGTGGCCAGTGGGACTCAAACCCACAATCTCGGCCTCACGCGAGGCCCTCCCTAACCACTGCACCACACACTCACTTGCGCCTATATCTCATTTTTGTTCCCCACATATTATACAAAGCCGATAGAAAATTGAATATTTGAGGGTCTAAATGAATTTAAATAAAAAAATGTTCAACTACAAAGTTTCATAACTTTTTAAGATCTACAACTTTCATTTGGAGTATTTCTCCATCCGAGGTTATTTGCAAAATTTAAATTTTAAATTTAAAAATTTTGTTCGTAGTTTTCCATAAAAAGATGATTTCAAATTGTGGCAGAACCTTTCAAATTATATGGCCCACAAGCACCGACATTGTCCCTAAGACCTCTGTCAGCTATGCTTGTGTACCACATAACTTAAAAAGTTCTATCGGGTGGAACCCCGATGACACCACGATCCTACAGGATCAAATTCTTACAGAGATATTGTAGTATTACAACCATTTTTTATCCAAATACAACAGAGTAACGGAAGATTTACAAAAGAAGATTACAACATTTGATCAGAGTTTGATTAAACAACACTTAACTAAGTTTGTGGAAGTAAGAAGAAGATATAGAACACCTGCAGGAGAACACCTCAGGTGGGAGATATTCGATCATGCTAAGCCCACTGGTATGACCGAACTTTGCAGCAACAGTTAGTATCTGTAACAGGGGTCAAACAAACCCTGAGTACAAAAGTACTCCGTAAGACTTACCTGACAGGAAAGAGTGGAGAAGACTCAGGAATGCCGGCTGATGGGAACCAAGGTAAGGCTTTAGCCAGAATCAAAGACACCTTTACGAAAAAGTGACTAATGTTGATCCTTACTATTCATTCTTATCTGATAATTTAATTAAGCATTAAGCTATCCATCTAGGTTATCCTAGTCTATAGCAAACACTGGTCAAACCAGATCTCGATTTCAAAACTTTCCAATCTCAGCAACTTCCATCATTACTACGATACCGGGGTTAGGATCAAGTCTCCCATATCGTAGAGCACCGATGATTTGAACCGCTTTATATACCCAGCTGGGGCTTCCTAGCTGTTGGTATTAATTAAATACACACAAGAAATAAGACTATCCGTAAGCGCATAAATACAATACCGTTGTAGCACTTCACCAAGATAAACCCGGTTTTAAATATCGAACCTAAAGGAACAGTAGGTGACGATGACTAAGTCTATAAACTTAACTCAATGCACAATCAAGTTAGAAAATAGCGAGAACAAGGAGAATAATATGGATTATCTAGTTCTGGTCTTTGAAAGTGGTTATTTTATATCATATGATCACGAGCGATAACTTAATAAGATAGGAGTAGAAATCCGAGTTCTCTCCTACCAAGCACCTTTTGCTTGCCAAACCTATTAACGGGAAGTGGACTACAGAGGATTCAACGAAGCTATAAGTCATCTTCGCGAGCTACCACTATCTGGAAAATCAGGGGACATTCATAAGTAAACATAGCCCAAACACCACGTCTACGCTACGAATACTTCTTCAATCAAGAAGTTATCTAGATCAAAGTACTCAATAAGAGTTGCAAACTAGAAGAATAATATGAATAAAACATTTACTTTAACTAGAAGTTGACTACCAAATGATCTCAAGATGCAAACTCCGGGCGAGAGAGGTTGATCTTGAAGAATACAGCAACGAAGAAGCACCAACAGGCCGGAACTCCTCCAGAACTCTACTCTCCAACTCTATCTCTCTAATCTCTAAACAAGAACTAGTTCTAGATTGAACTAGCTTTTCTTGATTGCTAGCCTAGATCTACTAGATAGGAATTAGGGTTTCTGGCTCTTCAGCTCTTCATTGATCTGGCCCTCTCCCAGGGGGTCTGGCTCTGTTTATATAGTCCGGTGGGATAAACATCAACCGTAGGATCAAACCGACTTAACGTAGGGCCAAGATGCATCCTCAAAGGCGGTGGAGAGGTACGCAGAGGCTGACAGGTGGGGCCCACAGGAGGGTGCCGGGCGGCATTCCTGGTGGGGGGTGGGGCCCCACCTCAAGGTGGCTCGGGCCCCGCTTTATTCTGGTGTCTTCTAGATCCTTCCTGATCCCTCTAGCGATATTTTCCGTCACGGTTAAGTTTTATGGCTTTTATACACTTTAATCCTCAATTATACACTTTCTGGACAACTCCCTAGAAAATAGACAATTCACCAAAACTTGTGGAAATGATTAGTAATAACCTCCTATTCTATGATATTGTTGTAATTCACAAGGAAGATTGACGGTTAAAAATAGACGTTATCTACCGTCAATAAACTCTCCCACACTTAGGCTTTTACTCGTCCTCGAGAAAAGGTTGATTTTGGAACATTCATTATAGAGAATAAAGACTCACCAAGACATAACTTGAGAACATATCCACAATAAAACCATCCCTAGTTAATCATGTACTGCGGAATTCAATGTATTTACCATAAATCTTTGAGTAGTTGAAAAGTAGAACAGCATGGAGTAGATCATTCTTTTCTTTAGCACTGTCAACAGAAGAATTAGTTTTAAGAATTTTGAAAACAATTCATAGCGTATCCATCTCCTTTAATAGCACTCTCAAATCACTATATGTGTGGTATTTCTGGGTCCTCACTAAGGCTTTTAGCATTGAAGCCTTTATCCTATATCTATAAGCTTATATGGATTTTTAGGTGGGTACTAACTGTATCATACTTGTATGTCATTTGTTGTAAGATCAACCAATGGATCTAGAGAGGGATAAGGCATAAAACTGAATCAAGCGTTAAATATAGTAATCCTAATTCTACTATTGCTCCTTGAGACACATCTCTCTTTTAATAGAGGAAGAGTATGAGCCATCTTTTATTTCTCTCTTTTTTTAGACACTTGTCCATTGTTTTGACAACTATATTTTTTTCTTTTGCATAGCTCGTACCTCCTTTTAGAAATTGATAATTTGAGAGATAATAAAAAGACTTGGAGCATTTATTTAGTGGCTATCCTATAAGAATATTTTTGGTGTTCACTCTCAGTATAAGAGTAAAACATTTTTGATAAAAGATACTGAATGATTGTGCCTACTCCGAATTAGAGTAGTGCATATGTGGATGTGGCATTTGATTCAAAGATATGATAAATCTCTCTTAGGATCACATAGGTTGATCAAACTTAATGCAAACAAGTAGAGTATGTAGAAAGTTTATCTATCCTATGTATGGCTTTGGTAGGACATCATTTTTGCTATAAAGGAGGTGTGGCTAATCTTTTTACTTTAAAATAAAATTTCTCCAAAGATAGAACATTAAGAATTGAAATCTCATTATCACACTATATCATACTCCTCAACAACTTAAGAATCATGGGGTCCCTAAATAAGTTTCCAACAGTATCATGACCTCTAGGAAAAGAATTATGTGAATTTATTTAGAAGTCATGAATTAACAGTCTTTTCATCTCTTTAAAATTGGTTTATCATGTGATTTTTAATTCGAATCGGAACAATAAATTAGACATATGTAATTAAATAGTATTAGGCTCAAACCTGACCGTGGACGAAGCGAGAAGGGGGAGGAAGAGGTGGTGGGCCGGCCGGCCCATGTAGGGATGCCGGGCGGCACCTTGTGGTGTCCCCTCAGGGCCCACTTCGCCGTGCGTGGTCCTGGGTGTATTTTGTTCCGAATCATGAATTTTTCTCGAGCAAATTGATTTTCATGATTCCGGTGTGTCTCCCCCGCACTTGTTCTTCTTATCTTTTTTCTGCAAAACATGTGGAGACAAACACATCCCAAAAATAGAAAGATAGAGTAGATAATAGCAACTAAAAATATTAATAAGAATAAGGCATTTTATTCATTATGATTAACCAATGCTTTAACAACCGAGCTATGATAACTGCCCCAATTAGGGCGACTGACCTAACTTTTAACCTAACTTTGGAAACTGACTTCTTTAACCTAACTGACTCGATTGTGCCTTATTACATAGGTATATAGGGTAACTACGCCTTCTTAAGCGCGTCTATCACATTCTTGAGCTTCTCGTTGTCCTTCTTGAGGGCACGGATCTCCTTGATGCTTCCTTCAATCTGGGTTGCCATGGTGGTCATAGTAGCTACTTGCATAGTATTGGATGACTGGAGGCTTGAGACAACTTGAGAGAGAGCATCAATTCTCATCTCAAGTGTAGCCAAGGTGGGCTTAGGACGCTTGGGCACAGAGCTTGATGCAGCAGAAGGCGGTGGAGCTCTCTTTGGTGGTGGTGGCTTCTTGTCTATGTAGCGAACTTGATCTTCAGTAACACACACTCCACCAAACATGAGGCGGGTCCTATACTAGGCGCATTCTATCTCTCCAGCCTTATTAGTCTTGACACTAACAAGTTCTTCTCCTGGCTTTGGTGTTGAAAGCTGAGTACCCTTGGGAAGAGCGATCTGCTTCCCCTTGGATGGTCCTTTCAGGAGCAATCTTGCAGGAGGTGCAGGTAGCGTGCATTGAGCTTGAGCATAGTAGGCTTGCTCATAGCTCCGGCGTGGCTGCATCGTAGCTAGCTCCTTCGGCGGGATGATGGCGAGAGGCTTCGGCTGTGCAGGGACGATGGCCAGCGACTTATCCTTTGGGATCTTGTTGAGGTCAGCTCCGTAGACGACGATCTCCTTCCCGGCCATTGGAACTAGAGCTTGGAACTAGATCTAGATGGGTTTTCTCTGAATGAGAGAGAGAAGGCATGGATGGAATGAGGTTGAGGGGGGTCTAGGTATGTATTTATATGAGCAGCAGGCTTGCAGCGGGGGTTGAATCTATCCTACAGGGTGCATACGATCACAAAACTGAATGACGTTTAATCCTACGGGATTTTGTCAAGGAATACTCTAGAAGGGGGTAGAGAATTGAATGCACACGAGAGAAAACAGGGGGGTGCCACCCGGCATTTTTGCCCAGGCCGGCCGGCCCCACATGTCATCCCCTCGGGGTGACTTTTCTCGTGGTGGTTATGTACTCCATTTACTTCCCGATGGCGGTTGTTTAAAAATTCGGATCGATTCGGTTAAAATATAGGTGTAATCAAGGTAGTTGGATAAACTCTAATTCCTCAACTACCTCTGGGGGTCTAGTAGGTTCTAGAAAGATCTTAAGGTGATGAACATTTACCTTGAATAACGTACCTTCGTGTGATTGGAGAGTTACCGCTCCATGCGATGACGCGTTAACCACCGTAAACGGTCCTTCCCATTTACTCCACAGCTTTCCAAGCCCGAATAATTTGACCCTGGAATTAAAAAGTAATACCTTGTCTCCGGGTGCAAACTCCTTCTTCTTGATTCTCTTGTCATGCCATCTCTTGGTTCTTTCTTTATAAAGCTTTGAATTGTGATAGGCCTTTTCTCTCCATTCTTCTAATTCTGATAATTGTATTTTTCTTTTATTCCCAGTAGCTTCAAAATCCATATTCCATCTTTTAATGGCCCAATGAGCTTTGTGCTCTAATTCCACAGGTAGGTGACAAGTCTTCCCATATACTAGTTGATAGGGTGACATGCCTAGAGGTGTTTTGTAGGCCGTTCGGTAGGCCCAAAGTGCTTCCGGTAACCGGTCTTTCCACATAGTACCCATTTCATTCACCGTCTTCTATAGAATATTTTTGATCTATTTATTTGATGTCTCTGCTTGGCCACTTGTCTGAGGGTGGTAAGGAGTGGCGACGTTGTGACGGATGCCATGACTCTTCAAATAATTATGAAATTTTGTATCAGTAAAATGAGTTCCTCCATCACTGATCACCATCCTCGGTGTTCCAAACTTTGGGAATATGACTTCTTTAAATATCTTCCTTGAGTATTTTGAATTAGCGTTCTTGCATGTTATAGCTTCTACCCACTTGGATACACAGTCAACTGCCACTAGGATGTATTCGCAGTTCTTTGATTTAACAAATGGTCCCATATAATCAATACCCCAGACATCAAAGAGCTCGATCTGAAGATTGTTAGTGAGTGGCATAGCATCTTGTGAATTGATATTTCCATGTCTCTGACATGATCCACATCTCCGGATATAATCTTTGGTGTCTTCATACATTGTTGGCCAAAAGAATCTACTCTACCAAATCTTCGCATGTGTACAGAATGCCTCATGATGCCCTCCATATGGTGATGAATGACACTTTTGAATAATCTGAATGCCCTCTTCTGCTGGTACACATCTTCTGAGCAAGCCATCAGCACATACTCTGAAGAGATACGGAGGATCCCATATGTGGAGACGACTTTCGTAAATGAGCTTCCTTTTATTTTCCCCTGGTGCTACATAACCTGCAACCATAAAGTTGACAATATTCGCGTACCACGGGTCCGATCTTGTTACCTTGAATAGCATGTCGTCCCTCGTGAATCATTAATAGGCAATTCTCGTGAATTCTTAAATTGCATTCTAGACAAGTGATCGGCAATGTGGTTTTCTACTCTTTTTCTATCTTTTATTTCTAAGTCAAATTCTTGGAGTAACAAAATCCATCTTATTAAACGGGGTTTAGCATCTTTCTTAGTGAGCAGATATTTAAGAGCAGCATGATCAGAATAAACAATTACTTTAGTTCTTACTAAGTAAGATCTAAATTTATCAATAGCAAAAATAACAGCTAAAAGCTCTTTTTCGGTTGTTGGCTCCCGTCATAGTTTTACTAGCATAAGCAATAGCATGATGCTTCTTATCTTTGGTTTGTCCTAAAACTGCCCCCACAGCATAATCACTAGCATCACACATAATTTCAAAAGGTAAAGACCAATCAGGGGGTTGAATGATCGGTGCAGAGATAAGTGCTTCTTTAAGAATATTAAAAGATTGTAAACATGCATCATCAAACTCAAAAGGAACATCCTTAGCTAACAAACTAGTCAAGGGTCTAGCAATATATAAAAAATCTTTTATGAAACGACGATAGAAACCACAATGACCAAGAAAACTTTGGATCCCTTTTATATTCACAGGCGGAGGTAGTTGTTCAATTACTTCAATTTTAGCTCTATCTACCTCTATACCTCTTTCAGACACTAAGTGCCCCAGCACTATCCCTTCTCTTACCATAAAATGACACTTTTCACAGTTAAGGACTAAGTGTTTTTCTTCACATCTTTGCAAAACCTTATCTAGATTTTTAAGGCAATCATCAAAAGTCTTTCCATAAACAGAAAAATCATCCATAAAAACTTCCATAATTTCTTCAATCATATCAGAAAATATAGACATCATACATCTTTGAAAAGAAGCAAGCGCATTACACAACCCAAAAGACATTCTATGATAAGCATAAGTTCCATAGGGACATGTAAAAGTGGTTTGGCTTTGATCATCAGGGTGGATAGGAATTTGGTGATATCCAGAATAATCATCTAAAAAGCAAAAAAAAAGTGATTCGCCAACCGCTCTAACATCTCATCAATGAAAGGTAGTGGAAAGTGATCTTTCCTTGTTGCTTTATTAAGTTTTCTATAATCTATGCACATACGCTATCTAGTAACAGTTCTCTGAGGGATTAACTCATTCTTATTATTTCTAACAACAGTCATACCACCCTTCTTAGGTACAACTTGAACAGGACTTACCCACTCACTATGTGGCACAGGATATATGATCCCTAGCGTGCAGCAGTTTTAAAACTTCCTTCTTTACTACCTCTCTCATCGCATTATTAAGTCTACGTTGGGGTTCTCTAGTAGGTGTAACTTCGGGATTAGTCGGTATGCGATGGGTGCAAAGAACAGGACTGATTCCCTTAAGATTTTGGAGTGAGTATCCAAAAGCAGCATGATGTTTTTCTAAAACAGTGATTAGACGTAAAGATTCTTCTTGAGAGAGTTTATCACTTATGATCATAGGAGATTCCTGGTCATTATTCAGAAAAACATATTTTAAGCCGGAAGGTAAGGGTTTAAGTTCAATAGGAGGTTTAGGAGGCTCTAGTAAATCATCGAGAGGTTCAGAATCAGATGGTTCCTCTTTCTCTTCTTCAATGAAGAATTGGGCGTCATCACCATCTATAGATGGTTCTAATAATTTATCAATAAAAGCAGCATTAACCTCCTCTATTGGGTCTGGCTCAGGAAGTAGCTCCACCCTGGTTTTCAAGGTATGGGTTATAGGCATAGAGAGCTTAAAACCTTTCTCGAAACTAATATCTAATTTTCCTTTTTGACCTTCTCTAATAAGCTTTTCTATTGGTAAACCTATTAACACATCAAACTTCCAAACATCAAAGATATAGAAATTTAATGGAACTTAAACTCTATAAACCAAAATAGGAAGAGAATACAAGACTCCTAAACTTGGAATAATGTGACCTGAAAGACTTTTTAAAGTTTTAATAGTTGGAATTAATGGCATATCTTCTAAAAATCTTTTAGCAAACGAAAGAGACATGATATTGACACCAACAATTGGATTATAATGTGTAGTAAAAGGATGTTTATCAATCTGACACTCAAAAGTAATAGAAGAAGAATTTAAACAGATGACATCTTTTGAAAGTTCTGATTCTTCTAACCATTCTTCACTTAAGACAAAAATTAACTCTTTCGTAAACTTTTTAAAGAACTTTACTCAAAAGGATGAATAAAATCAATATTTTTAAATTCCCTAGATTCTTGAGGTTTCATAATTACTTAGTAATTAGAGGTATTCCGTAATCAAAAAAAAAGATCATCTTCTAAATCAAGCTTAAAATCAGGAAATGTGATTTTCTCTTCTTCATTCAAAAATTCGGGTTTTAAAATAACTAAAGGTTGAGATTCAAGCAATAATTCAGACTTCACCTATTGACTCTTCTTTCTCTTCGGGAAGATCATTCAAAATATTTATAAGAATAGTTTTTGCATGTGTAGCAAGATAATATACATGAACGCTCCTCCCACGGCCAAATTAAGATATTCTTTATTCTTTTCATTAAGGCCCAAAAAGAAGTGTTGTAAGAGCATAGGTTCTGGCAAAACAAGATTAGGACCTGAATTTACAAAACTATCAAAACGTTCCCAAGCCTTACCTAGTGATTCGTTATCTAACTGGTTAAAACCTATGATTTCAAAACGTAGTTTAGCAACCTTCTCGATCGGGAAAAACTTAAGACAAAAGTTAGAACATAACGCTTCTTAATCTCCCTGACTACTCCCAACATGGCGCTTATACCAGTGTTTAGCTTGCCCCGTTAAGGAAAACAGAAAAAACTTCCACCTTAGTGTTTCATCTGCCATGCCTTTAATGTGTAGACATGAACAAGTTTCTTTAAAATCATTCAAATGGGAATAGGAGTTTTCGCTAGAACTACCAGAAAAAAATATTTTCTGAACTAAATGAATTAACTCGGGCGTAGCTCATAGCCGATGATGTAATGAGCTTAGATGATTCTATTGGTCAGTAAACGTGAGCCCGATGGTGCTCCATATTGATATAAGAGTTGCGATACGGGTTCCATATTAAAAGATAAAAACAAAAACTAAAAAGCTAAATAAAAAGGAAAAGTATAATACAAGAATTAAGCTAAACTTAAAGTCAATCTCTGCAAACCGTTCCAAAAACAACGGCGAAAGAAATGCTTGTTGGTATTAATTAAATGCACACAAGAAATAAGACTATCCGCAAGCGCACAGATACAATACCGTTGTAGCACTTCACCAAGATAAACCTGATTTTAAATATCGAACCCAAAGGAACAGTAGGTGACGATAACTAAGTCTATAAACTTAACCCAATGCACAATCAAGTTAGAAAATAGCGAGAACAAGGAGAACAATGTGGATTATCTAGTTTTGGTCTTTGAAAGTGGTTGTTTTATATCATATGATCATGAGCAATAACTTAATAAGATAAGAGTAGAAATTAGAGTTCTCTCCTACCAAGCACCTTTTGCTTGCCAAACCTATTAACGGGAAGTGGACTACAGAGGATTCAACGAAGCTATAAGTCACCTTCGCGAGCTACCACTATCCGAAAAATCAGGGGACATTCACAAGTAAACATAGCCCAAACACCACGTCTACGCTACGAATACTACTTCAATCAAGAAGCTATCTAGATCAAAGTACTCAATAAGAGTTGTAAACTAGAAGAATAATATAAACAAAACACTTACTTTAACCAGAAGTTGACTACCAAATAATCTCAAGATGCAAACTCCGGGCGAGGGAGGTTGATCTTGAAGAATACAGCAACGAAGAAGCACCGACAGGCTGGAACTCCTCCAGAACTCTACTCTCCAACTCTATCTCTCTAATCTCTAAACAAGAACTAGTTCTAGATTGAACTAGCCTTTTTTGGTTGCTAGTCTAGATCTACTAGATAGGAATTAGGGTTTCTGGCCCTTCAGCTCTTCATTGATCTGGCCTTCTCCCAGGGGGGTCTGGCTCTGTTTATATAGCCCGGTGGGATAAACATCAACCGTAGGATCAAACCGACTTAACGTAGGGCCAAGATGCATCCTCAAAGGCGGTGGAGAGGTACGCAGAGGCTGACAGGTAGGGCCCACAGGGGGGTGCCGGGCGGCATCCACCTCAAGGTGGCTCGGGCCCCGCTTTATTCTGGTGTCTTCTAGATTCTTCCTGACCCCTCTAGCGATATTTTTCGTCGCGGTTATGTTTTGTGGCTTTTATACACTTTAATCCTCAATTATGCACTTTCTGGACAACTCCCTGAAAAATAGACAATTCACCAAAACTTGTGGAAATGATTAGTAATAACCTCCTATTCTATAATATTGTTGTAATTCACAAGGAAGATTGACGGTTAAAAATAGACGTTATCTACCGTCAACACTAGCCACACGATGTATACAGGACTGACCATCTTACATACATCAACTCAATGCTTGGATTTCTCCAAACCAGAACGGGTCCTAGCCTCACGAGAGTACAGTACACCACCTTCCTACGCCGTCGACCCCTTCGCCAATGCGCTTCCTTTGACGGCGTAGCTCCGTAGGATGGGTACACGCTACTTCTCATCCCGGTTGTCCGTTCTTGTCATGGATAGTCCAAGAGAGCTTACCGTCATTGGCATGCGACTAGTACTATCCAATAACCTCATGATCCCAGGGCCAAACAACGGATGGTCCTTAACCGACACAAGTGGACGACACTATACCAGGGCACTAGCCCTTCCTGATGCAAGTCACTTCACCGATGTCTAAATTTACTTATCATGTTCTTATTATGTATCCTTGACCTGGCCAAGGTGAAGGATAAACAACAAGCAACATCAGGTTTTTATAACTTCTCTCAAAGAGGATGTTGTTATCAAACTTTGAAAAACATTTTATTAGTAAAGCCTATGCTATCAGCAGGGCAAAGCATATACTAAGCATTTTCAAATCAAAACAGGTTTTAGGGATTATATCTCAAGGAAAGGAAATACATCAGATAGGATATCACACAACTCCTACACCTAATGCATCGTATCATCAACATAAAACTATAAAAGACTTTCGAAATTCAAAGAAGGGTTGAATGCATCCAGGGGCTTACTGCGTTGCGAGAGAAGGTTAGCTGTTAATCTTGATATCGCCATCTTCGGTGCATTCACCTCATCAGGGTTGGATCACCGCGAACCTTCTCTGAAGCTTGAGCATCGCAATCCTTCGCTCTCACGTAGACTATACGTAAAAGGAATGATGTATGCTTAATGATATGCCTCATGTGATGCATAATGCAAGACATACAAACTAAAGAAAGTTGAGTACAACTTTCTTTCACGATAATGTTGCATTAAGTGATCATAGTTAACTTCAACGACGATTGACTAACGGTACGCAATCAATGTATATCGCCGAAGGTCATTAGGGTTAATGACCTAGGGTCATCACTCAATCCTAAACTCAATCAATCCTATAATTATCATTAAGGTTAATTACTAATTTATTAACCATTTTTATAGTTGTTGAAAGCCACTAATTAACTTGCTAACTAGAAATTAATTAAACCCTAATTAAACAAGGTATTAACTAATTAAACATTAATTAACGAAGGTATTAATTAAGCATAAAAGTAAAATTAGTCAAATCATGATCAAACCTTATAATTAAGTTCATTATCATCTAATTAGCACATAAAACAAATTTTATGATTTTTGGACTTATATTTTATTTATTAAAAATTATGGAAGTTGCATTTATCAATTAAAGGAGCAATTTTTATCACAAACAAAATTTATTGGAAAACCAAAGTTAGTATTTTTCCCTGCACAGAGCATATTGCAAGGATCACACACATATTTTTATTGTATTTTTATCTACCCAAAATAAATCATTACAAAAAGATGAAACTCAGGAAAAAGAAATTCATTTGGAAAAAGAAAAACATCTCTCCCTTCTCCCTACATACCACTGTGCGGCCCGAGCGGCCCGGCTCGGCCCTGCTCGGACTTGCGCGCGGGCCTGCTTAGGTGCGCTGCCTCTCCTCTATCTCTTCACGCTGACAAGCCGGCCCGGCTTGTCAGCTCTCTCTCCCTCCTTCTTTCTCCGACGGGAACAGGGACAGCGGCAGCGGCCGACGGCGCAACTCACCGTTGGCGATCGCAACTCCCAAGCCAAGGGCACTAACGGCACCCCCTCAAGTAGGCGAACACAACAAGCTATGATACGGCCATGCTACCTCACCGGAGCACGAGCGGTCCGAGGCCGACGGCGGCACGGCGGCGCCCACTAGCATGCTGTTATTCCGGCTAAACCACGGCAAGCTAGACACAAACAACACCCTGGGTGTACTCAGAGGCTCACCGAGGCTTCAAAACAACGGTGAGGCGAGCTGGAGGATGAGCGGAGTGTGATTGGAATGACGGCACGGCAATGGCAAGGCGCAACAAAATAAGCTTGTCGGTGTCCGGCGGCTGACCGGGTGCTATGCTGCACACGATAAGGAGCCGACAACACTTAGTCAAGTAAAGCGGAGCTAGCAAGGCAGTTGGTTGAGCTTGAGATGCTCGGAAGGGCTCTGGCGAGGGGTAAGAGCTCACTGCGGCGGTTGTTGGCCGGAGGGGAAGAAGACGGCAGCTCAGTGGCGATGCTGTCGACCTTCCGTCGTGACCAACGGCTCAGAACATGCGCAAGGGAGCGACGGAGCTGTGTGCAAGTGATTGGAGATGATGGACTAGCGTGGTGCGCGAATTTGGCAGAGGGGTGGCGGCGGTCGACGGTGAGCCGGGAGGAAGAAACGGGACGACGACGGCCGGCGCACTGCTTTTATAGGGCAGGGACGATGCGGTGAGGTGGCAGGTAGCTTCGCGACGGGTTGAGGTGGGCGGTGGCGCGCGGAAAGCCGGGGAAGGCGCTGGAACGGCCACAGCCGGCGGCGCGACCGGCCGGCATGGGCACGGCAAGGTGGCACCCCCTGTTCATGCATGCGTAGCAGAGGATATTTTTCTTTCTTTTCAAAATTACTCCCAAAAATTGAACTGTACTTGAAAATCTTCAAAATAAGAATTGTATAACTTTTCATGCTTTACAACTTTTATTTAATAGGTTCTGTCAGATTCTAGATGTTTTTGAAATTGTATTTCAAATTTGAAAAAAGGGCTCAAATTCCAACCTTTGGGATTTCGAAGTTACTTTCAAATTTTGAATAAAAGATGAAAATATACAAAAATAAAAAGTTGTTCTATTTTTCAAGATCTACAACTTTTATTTAGAAAGTTTTTCATAAAACTGAATAATTTTTGAATTGGGGTTTAAAAATAAAAAAGGGAACAATTTCCAATTTGGGGAACTTTTGAAATTACTTCAAATTTTATTCAAAAACTTGAAAAACTTCATTTACCAACCTTGTAGAGCTCAAAGAGATGCACAAATTGTATTTTTGAAGTTTTCCCAAATTTTGAATATTTTGAGATGAAATTGAGAAAGGGGTAAAAAGCTTTTGAATTTCAGGCTTTTGAAGAAGAATTTCAAATTGGATCTTTGGGCAATTAATTAATCGTGTTGTGGTACTTTTTAAACCCAACCAATGGCACAATTCCAAGGTACAAAGTTCATACTTTGAAATGGTGCCAGTGGTTAGCAACTTTTATTTAGAAAATTAGTTATGGTTAGCTCCTCAAAAGCGAACTTGAAATTCAAATTCCAACACAACCATGGGGTTAGGGTTTTGGGAATTTGAATTCCAATTCAAATTTGATTCTCTCTTTCATATCAATTGACTTGTAAAACCTATTTAGGGTGTAAGTCAAGGTTAGTCAAACACTTGCAAGCATCAAGGTTTGTTTTAGTTAATCACTTTTATAACATAATTAAGCATTTAGGTGAACTTTAAATGGTGTACACATACACATATGATATAAAAGAGCACAAACAATCCTAGAACTTTATAAACTCATTTTAGTTATACATATTAGGGTTCTCTAAGCATGAATGCTTATGCAATGCTTATGATGACATGATAGGTTTATGTTAACGTAACACCAGAGGTGTTACACAAATGAAAAAGTTGTCAACTATAAAGTTTTATAACTTTTCGGGATCTACAACTTTTATTTTGGGAGTTTCTCCATCCGAGGGAGTTTGAAAAACTCAAAAAATTAATTTTAAATAATTTGTCTTGGCGGATTCCTTAAGAAATCCGCAAGAGTACAAATAATCATTTCTTGGCGGTTCCTTAAGAAAACCGCCGGTAGAAATCGCTATTTCTGGCGGTTCCTTAAGAGAACCGCCTTTGTAGAAATAGGCCCGATTTCTACAGGCTGTTCCAAAGGGAAACCGCCGGTAAAAATGAAACGCTAGTGTCAAGAGAAATGGTTTGTGTACTAGTGATAGTTGAGCACTACTTGTGGGATTGTATACATGACTTTATGTTACTGCTTGTTTGTTGCCATGTTATATGGATATATTGGTTGATCTAGACATTAATTTGATATGTACATGTATGTCGGCATGATATCTCTTGGTTATCTGGAATGGTTTGTCAATTCCATACAAGTATTGTGATAATAAATTATGTTTGCCTGAATTTTGGCATATATGTTGCCTATTTTTTTTTAATAAAATTTGACAAGTTATGCTCAGATTTATATTTATAATAATAGATAGAATGCACAATTTTTTTTTTTACTTTGTTGCTTACATCCCTAAAATCTGTCACAACTTTAATCTTGAAATAGGGGTAAAATCACAAAGGTCTTCAACAAAACATGGGTAGAGTCACATGAATAACCTCGTCTAATTCAAAAGTTAACACCGCTAATTGAGCTTCAGAAATAGAGCCAGACTCTTCCTTCAGTTGGATTCCAACTGTATGGATAAAATTATTGTAAAGTTTAAAGAAGCGAGAAAAAAATCACCAATTTCTTTTAAAACAAGGGTATGAATGCTTAAGCCTGTGCATCACCAGATTCTTTTTTTCTCAATCTGTTCACCACAAAACTGCAGCATGTTATGTCCAATGGCTCAATGCTAAGACCGGTCAGCGGTGCACTTGTAGCAGAACCAGCGGCGAAGCTGTCTTGTGAGCCTAGCAGCAGAGCCGAAGTAACGGCGTCTGTTGCATTGCAACTCACAATTGGGGGTAGTTGTGGATTGGCTGAACCGCTGAATTCTTCCCTTATTTGAAGAGGGATTATGCATTGACCGCGTGCTCAAATATGCAGTGACGACGGCTCAATATATAGAGTATATATAGTAACGGAATCCGGCTTAATCCGGCTTCCAGGAGGTTTCATCCAGAGCAAGGTTTGTGTGCAGGATGGTCAAGTTTTGCTCAGGGGTTTGATGAACGAAGTCGGCATGTATGGCACTGATCACCAGCAAGCTAATAAAATTGCGGTTAACGGCTTCGTAGCGGATGTAGTATCCACATACTAGAGAGTAGGTAGTATAGTGAATTAAATATTTAAAATAGTCATTTTTTTTAATAAGTATATGTGCCAATACTAACATGTTTACTTAAATAATTAGAAATTTCAGTTAATTACTACATTGAATTGATATATAGTCACATAGAACCATATAATTGAAAAAGATATAATGTAGAGAGAAATTATTATTAAGTTCTTATACAGATTGAAAATGATATCATTAATCATCCGCCACTCTTTTTTGGTTTAAATCACCATCTTAATATTTTATTATAGTCAAAACCATCCATATAGTCACTTTGAACCATATATACAGTGAATATCACTTATCAGTATATAGCATGAGCAATAGTGATTTGCAACAACCAATGCTAAATAGTGTCTGCTAAATTTTATCTTTGGTCCATTGCCTTGTAATGGTTGCGTAGAGGGTCGCTAGCGGCTGCTACGTCGCTATTTTTAATATACTATGATAAGTCTAAAAAAAAGCTATGATCGCTAGATTTTTTTTAATGTTGTTCTGGCTTGTGAATTTGCAACTTGCCGAATGGCGACAGGTGAAGGATACGATGCTCTAAATGGCCGTCAGTATTATTTCTGTGAACAAAGAAATTGGTGGGCTGGCGATCACTAGCTCTTCGTTTTGACGTCTGTGACAGATGTGTTTCACGAGCGTAAAAAATAAATAAGCATAAGCATAAATATCGCAGAGGGCAAGATCAAAACTCAAAAGCCCAGATAAAACACCACACGTCGGCGTCGGTGGTCGGACTCGAACCCACCCAATCAAGCAGCAGTGAGTGACAGTGAATTCAAAATCGTCCCGTGAGTCAATTTTTTTTAATGGTTCAAAAGTTAATATTTTTTAATGTAACCTTAGCATACGTGCTCAAGTAAACCTATATTCAGAGGTCTTTTCACTTTTGCACGCGTTTGAGAGTTGAGAAGTTAGGTTACCCGGTTTGCATGATGCAAATTGGGTAGGGTTAAAGTTTCAGGTGAAAAATAACCAAGACTGGTGGAGAATGTGTATATTGGGTTTCCATCCCAACGGTAATACACTGACACCTACAATAGATTGATGAATATGGTTATTTATGTGCTATATAAGTTTGAGAATTTTGTTTTATACTCACATGTAATTTTTTTATCCCTACAATTTTTAATCTTGTGATTTTGCCCCCACTCTTCGAAAGTGAAATTGTGCTTATTTTGGCATTGTGTTAGACTAGGTGGATTAACTGACAAAAAAAAAGAAAATAACATATACCCTCATGAAAAGACAAGAACACACCGTCACTTTATATTTTTCTCCTAGCGGTCTCACCGGTTTGTCCCTTGTCTCTTGGTCTCTCAAACGCGGGCACTGGCTAGGTTTAGATCGACGGCAAGCTCCTGTGCACGAGGGCGTCCCCAGGCGAGTGTGTAGGCATAGCGGCTGCCTCGAGGCCAACAACAATATGCGACCAGCCAACAATGGGCACAGGCCGCTCCGGGGGCTCCACATAGCGACCAAGGGAGGGCCCATGTATTTTCTTCGATCTTTGAGATAGGTACTTTAGTGTGAACAGTGTCTAGGTTTATTATTGATGTGACTTGTAGGCCAAATAACACAGAACATAAACTTGTTGTTTGAGTTGGATCATTTTTCAGCTTGCAAGATGGTGTCTCAAAGTCCTGGTGGTAAGGTCAACTTTGCCGACCAAGGTTGCTGACACATATAGCTTTGGGCTGTTGCACCTAGTTGATTTCATAGTTGAGCACTACTTGTGGGATTGTATACATGACTTTATGTTACTGCTTGTATATGTTGGTTGATCTAGGCAGTAATGTGATATGCATATGTATGTCGGCATGATATCTCTTGGTTATCTGGAATGGTTTGTCAATTCCATACAAGTATTGTGATAATAAATTATGTTTGCCTGAATTTTGGCATATATGCTGTCCATTTTTTTTATAAAATTTGACAAGTTATGCTCAGATTTATAATAATAGATAGAATGCACAATTTTTTTTTTTTTTACTTTGTTGCCTACATCCCTAACGAATCTGTCACAACTACCTCGTCCCGTGAGCATCAAGCCGACGCCGATCGGCCCACTGCAGCCTAAAGAACTGCCCGATTTTTCTCAAGCGCCTGAATTGAAAATCGTGAAAATATTAGGTGCAAACTATCTTCCCAGTAGAATTGTGAAACCCTCCTTAAAAGACATACTTAGGAGTTTTCAAAAAAAGAAAAGAAAAACGAAAACGATGCACATCTAAAGTGCATCTACGGATATACATTGCCATCAAATCTAAGATTCAAATTGATTTTAGAAAAGTTTGTACGAAAATAACAAATTTTGTGTGCATATGCACTACTGTAAGGCAATTTTTCGAAATTTATCTTCTACTAGCTAGTTCCCTACACAGCTGAAATTTGTTCTTTTCTTATGTGCACATATTTTTTCTATAGAGTGTTCACGATTCTAATTCCAAAGTTTGCACATAATATTCTTTTTAAGATCTGCATCATCAAACAAATAAAAGATTCATGTGCTAGTGTCAGCGGTCATGCTCCTCGTAGCATCTCATGGAATACTACCCAAAATATATTACATACTTGTCTATTTAGGTAGTCATCTATTTTGATACTATCTATATTTTATTGTTATCTCCAACAATACTACTTAAACAGTTAAACCATAGCTCTCAATCATAGCTCTCAAATTCAGTTTTAGAGTCAATGATATGTGGGGCCTACACTTCATCCTCATTCTCTCCTTGTTGCCATCGACCACTCGGCCATTGAAGGATGCCATCGCCGGAGAGGCGACGAGGGCGCTGCTAGTGAGGGCTATTTATGGGGGAGGTGTTAGGCTGGTGAGGGCCGCCCGTGGGGAGGGTGCTCGGCAAGTGAGGGCCACACGTGAGTGTGGGAGTCACTATGTGAGCCACGTGCAAGTGAGGGTCGGTGTCGGGAATGGGCCGATTAGGAGGAAGTCGATGGGGAAGGGGTCACGTCACGCAAAAAAAAAAACATCCACATACAAGGAGGAAACAACTGAAAAATAAGTTAACCACCGTTAGTTCAATAGAAATGGTAGCGAGCAGAGAGGATTTGGAGGGCCAACAAATTTAGATGACCTAGCAAGAAGTCGGGTGGTTTTTGTTGTCTCGGTTATCTAATTTTAAGTATAGATTTTATTGTTGGAAATGCTCTCAGTAAACTCATATACCGTGACGGAGTAGTCAGCGCAATAGCCTCTGCCTCTGGCCTTTCCACGTACGGAGAGGCCGCCAGGCGCCGGCCACCACCAAACGCCCGCATCGCCGTCGCCGTCTTCCCATCTCGGTGACTCGGCGGTCACCTCACCCTCCGCCTCCGCCATGGACCACTTACTGATAATAATAATCTTTCTCACGGCGATTCAGCAAAATGAGCGAAAGGGGAAAAATTCGAAACGGAAAAAGTCTAAGGCGTGATGACCAGGACGGCGGCGGACGCCGGACTCGCCACCGCGGCGTGTGTGTATAAAAGCCCCTCCTCCGGTCCTCCCCAAGTCTCCACTTCCCCCCAGCCCCAACCACGGCCGCGTGCCTGTGCTCCTCGGACCCGGTCACCTGCGCGCCAATTCGCCCGCCGCTCTCGCGCCTGCAGCCTGCTCCTCTCTCTCTCTCTCTCTCTCCCTTCTCGCCGCGTACGGACGCGGCACGCCCACCCCGTTCGCGCCACCTAACCCCCCGATCCCGAGGCTACTAGCACTAGGCGGCGTCCTCCGCAGAAACGGCGGCCGGGCTCCCGCCGATGGCGGCGTCCCTCGCTGCCGCCTCTGCCTCCGCCTCCGCCTCCGCGCGCCTCGCCGCCTCCGCCGGCGAGGTGCCGGGGACGGCGCGGCCCTGCCCCAGGAGGCTCGCGGCGAGCTTCGCCAGCGCCGGGCGGCGCCGCCGCCCCGCCGCGGGCGTGCGGTGCGGAGGTGCGGGTTTGCACGCGGGGGCGGGGCCGGCGGAGGCGGAGGAAGGGGGCCGCTTCGTCGGCTGGTTCCGGGAGGCGTGGCCGTACATCCGGGGCCACCGGGGCAGCACCTTCGTTGTCGTCATCTCGGGGGAGGTCGTCGCCGGCCCGTACCTCGACGGCATTCTGCAGGTATCACTCTCGCGCACAGGCACAGTGTTTCTGGCCTCCGGCGTTGCTTTGGTTATTCTGAGGGAGTGAAACGAGATGGTTTCTGTGATGCTGATGGCTCTGTTCCACGCAGACTGAAGAGGTTTTTGCTGATTTGATTTGATGCCAGTTTGGAGGTGCTGTATACGAAATCGATCGACTTTTGGATGTTGTTCGAAAAGCAGTGAAATGGCCAGTTTTCTTAGGCAAAAAATGTCTTTGTAAAAGTATCAGGAACCGAAACTACTTCCTTTCATCACCTCCACTGAATTTGGGGAATCCATCCTTTTTCATAAACTTCATGGTGTTATGGTGCTGGTCATGAGTGGTGTTTCAACCCTTTTGAGGCCTGATTTTAGTTCACCTATTGATCGAGTTGGATATCAAATGAGCTTCTAGGAGCCGACGCCACGATAATTCGTGAAAGTTGCTCATTCCGGTGGATTTATGATTTTTCAGGCCTTCTTTGACTCACCTACCGTTTTGTTAAAAGGATTTCAGCTAACCAGTTGCACGTGTATTCCAACTTTCTAAGATAGTCTCCTTATCTGTTTCTGTCCTTCTCACCTAGTCTTCCTCTTAAAACTATTATTTTGCAAAATCTTGGATAGCTTGCCTTTTTGCTTCTCTGGCCGAGGAAAGGACAACTTCCTTTTAGAAAAATAAGTACGATTGGAGTTCTTTTTCTGAAGCATTTATGTTTCTTCCAAAGGGGTTTCATTTCATTTTCTATCCAATGAGAGAGATATGTCCTGAGTTATATATATGCTTAGGCAGATGAGTAACTTTATTAACTAATAAAACTTCTTCACAATTAACTTAAATATAGCAGTATTGTAACTGAGGGTCATGGAAGGAGATGCAAGATAGAATAACATCTGGTGGAGTGTTGTATGATAGTATAATATCTGGTGGAGTTGCTCTAATGACCATTGGCTGCCAGCTACTTAGGGAGTAGTCGGGACAAAAGCACTGCTGATAACTATGGCACACCTAGTATTCTCTACCATGAGCTGTGCTGTTCGATTTCTATCCTCTGCCCCCTTAAATTTTACTGTTATCTGACCACTTTATTCTCTGATGCCTTACCGTGCCCCATGCTACTTGTTTTCTTTCATCGAGCAATTTGTCCTATTGAGCCTATTATTATACACTAGGGCTATATGAAATGCAAATTTTCTGAAGTTTTGTCATTTGTGGCAGAGTGTTGTACTACTTGTTATTATATAATGAGCAGGTTGCTGTGGTGCGTGGCATGCCTACTTTGTTGTCCTGCTTCACAATATTTATTTTTGTGTACAGGATATATCCCTTCTTCATGGTCTTGGGATCAAATTTGTTCTTGTTCCTGGAACACATGTCCAGATTGATAAGCTCTTGGCTGAGAGAGGTTAGATACAACTTTGCATCCTTACTCTTGTATCCTGATATGGTTTAACCACTTTAATCTTTTGTGTTCTCAGCCTCTGTTCCCATTTCTGCATGCTACTTAAGATCATTGCTGAATAGCAGTTTTTTTTTTTGTCCCAGAAAAACGTAATATCCCTATCCTTGTTTTCTTTCTTTTTTGTTCAACTCCATATGATATGATACCTGAGCATCATGGAAGATAAAAAACTTCACTGTTTTGGGCCCAGCCTTCAAATTGCTTAATGGAATATTTTTTTAGATGATGGAAAGAGAGTTCCTGCCTTTTGCATCCTCCAATGCATGCTGTCCAATTTATTATTGATAGTCTCATTATAAAAGAAGGGGAAATATGAAAGGCAATGTAATAATTCTATCACATCATCTCTAAACTTGGTGTAGCACCAAAATTTAGCATGTTCTTAGGTATTCATACATTATTGGTGATGCACCAAAATTCCAAGTAGTTACTTACTCCCTCCGTCCCAGAATACATGTCGTTCTGGGAATCGGCACTGGAACCAACGAGAGGAGCAAAAGACCTGCATACCCCTACGTTGTCTCTTCTCCATTCTTCTCCCGCTCGTCATCACTCGCCAGATCTCGACTGCTCCGGCCTCTGCGAGCCGGGGCGGAGAAGACGAAGGGCCCGGTCTTGGCGTAAAAGAAGAGGGGGCAGGCTAGATCTCGCCGCCCGACCCTCGTGTGCCGGGCGGAGATGAGGAAGGGCTCGGTCGTCGGCGGAGAAGAAGAGGAAGGGCCCGGTCGCCAACGGAGAAGATGAACAGGGCCCCGCCCGGATCTCAACCGTGACCGACCTCCTCAGCGCACCAACGGCGAAGAAGAAGAAGGGCGGGCGCCCGCCTCCCCACGCCCGTTGGAGGAGAAGAGGAGCTCGGATTAGCCCCCCGGCTAGTCGTCGAGCAGCTCCGGCCCACGCTGCCGCTCCGCTCCGATCCGCTTGCGCCCGGCCCGCTCCAACTCACCGGAGAAGATGATGGGGGCGCCGATTGAGGAGAGGAAGAGGGAAAGGAAGATCCGTGCCAAGGCCGGGCCGGCTTTCGCCTCGCGCCGAGGCGATACGCCTCCCGTGCCGGCCGCGCTCAAGGCTGCCCGCCCGATCCGCCTCGCCTCCGCCTCCGCGCGGACCGATCTGCCTCCACGCCCGGCCCGATCCGCCTCCATGGCCTGGCCCGGCGATGGAGGATCCGACAAGCCGGGCGCGGATCCGGCGATGGTGGCCGCCCGGTGGAGGAGAAGAATACCGTGGCGGCGGGTCTGCGAGGGGAGGGGATGGCGGGCCCGCGGCCTTTGCGTTGGTGGAGGAGAAGAGAAGGACGGCGCGGCCTCCGTGCGGTGGAGGGAGAAGAGCGGCCGGGGGGCCAGCCTCCGCCCCGGTGAAGGAGAAGAGCCAGCAGGCGCGGCCGGCTCGCCAGTCGCGCGACCTCGCCGGGGGGCCACGCCTCCTCGCCCGAGGCCCGGCGCCCGCTTCGAGCCGGGCGTGGAGAGGACGAGGTGGGAGGGAGCGAGCAGACCGAGGAGGGAGCAGGGTCTACGCGATATAGCCTGCGGAGGCTAAAACGACATCCTTTCGGGGACAAATTTCAAACCGTAGAACGACTTGTATTCTGGGACGGAGGGAGTAGGTTGTTAATACTGTTGCGGTTCATGCTTTGCTTTTTGCACTCTTAACTAATTTTCTTCTATTTCCCAAGCATCAAATGTTTATTTTCTTTGTGATGTCCAATATGCTCAGTTTTGTGAATTTCACAGGGAAGAAGGCTAAGTATGCTGGACGCTACCGTATTACCGATTCAGATTCATTAGATGCTGCAATGGAGGCAGCTGGCCGAATACGGTTAACTATAGAAGCCAAACTGTCTCCTGGACCACCAATGTTAAATCTCCGTCGGCATGGTGTTAATGGCCGTTGGCACGAAATCTCTGATAATGTTGCAAGTGGAAATTTCCTTGGTGCTAAGGTTAGTACAATCATGCTGGTTCTTTACTGCATATTCTCGTTCATTTATATGTAGATGCAAATTGCATCCTCGTATCACGTTGTGTGAATAGCTAATGGAAAGAAAATGTAAACACAAATATTTGAGAGAAAAAGGTGGGGAGGAATGCTTGGGGTGCTGTGTGGATCAGTGTTGGGTCTAACTCTGCTACATCCTGAAAAAAATGAGGTGTACCTGCTTAATAATGTGGAGTTTTTTTTCTTCCCCCCTTCATGTTGGTATTATTCTGTTTCCTTAATGGCACCACCCTTTCAGTGAAAGAGATGAAGAAAAAACTTATGTTTGCGTGCATCTCAAATGACATGAACCTTAGTCCTGAGATGCTGAATTGATTTACCTCTCTCTTCTTTTGGCAGAGGCGAGGGGTTGTTGGTGGCATTGATTATGGATTCACTGGTGAAGTTAAAAAAATAGATGTTTCACGGATAAGAGAAAGGCTTGATAGAGATAGTATAGTTGTTGTGAGCAACATGGGGTACTCCAGTGCAGGAGAGGTCTTAAATTGCAAGTATGTCGCTTACTCCGTTCATATCTGTAGCTTTGTTATTATCTTTAGATCACCGACTCTATGTCAAGTTCTGAAAAAATATCTGCTCATCATCCAAATGACACTACAATTTACCATAAAAAGTTTCATGTGTCTTCACTCATGATAAAGCTCTGAGAAAAAAAGATGAAGTGTTTGCAGTAGCACCACAGCACTAGTTCATATTTGTAGGGTCTAACAAAACTTATTCTGGCTTATTTTCAGTACCTATGAAGTCGCTACAGCATGTGCTTTATCCATAGAGGCTGACAAGCTTATTTGCATTGTTGATGGCCAAATATTTGATGAGCATGGTCGAGTCAATCGTTTTATGTCTATTGAGGAAGCAGATATGTTGATCAGAACACGTGCTAAGCAGAGTGAAATTGCTGCAAATTATGTGAAGGTTGTTGATGAGGAGGATATCAACCATGTCCGCTACCTCCCAATGAAACATGATACAGAACACGGTTTGAATGGGAGGGACCATATTAACGGGTATACTGCATCTTTTTCGGAATGGTGTGGGTTTCAACAATGGAAATGGTCTGTCTGGTGAGCAAGGGTTTGCTATTGGCGGGGAGGAGGCTTTTGAGCAGGTCAAATGGTTACCTTTCAGAGTTAGCAGCGGCAGCGCACGTATGCCATGTAAGTATTGAGCTTCTACATGTGTTTGAACAATTTTGCATGATTTATTGATTCCTAATTTTTTTTATCGTGGTACAGAGTCTATTATGTTCTCATTTTTTTTGAGAGATATTATGTTCTCAATTTGGTTTTCGTGCAACATGTTACTCCTGCTTGCTTTGTAGGGTTCCAGCAACATATTTTCAAAATTGCTATTAAATCTGTGCATGTTTCTACTTTGGCTGACATCTAACTGCACTCATCTGCGTGTAATGTCATGTATACATATTTTTGTCGTATACATATTTTTGTCGAAAATCACTCCTGTGAATGATTGTTCTTTTGTCCAATTATCTAAGTTCAGTGATACACATACTAAAACAGTTATTCTGAAGCAAGCATTCCAAATGATACTCTCTACTGTTAGATCTGTTGAAGGGAAAGGTAAGGCCAATAAGAATTTATACAGACTGCCATGCCATTGTTATAGAACACTTCTAGCAAAATTTAAGTATGTCTACCTTTTCCCTTGTCTAAAGTCTAAACTGTTCTTGGATATGCATCAGTGAATGGAATCTGATGGCTATAATCCATAGGGTTTTATTTTTTATGATGCAGCAATATGTGGCATACATTATTATATGTTGTTTTGTTTGTTTTCTTTTGTCCTAATTATAATTTCCTTATTTTCTCTTGTCAGGGTGGTGTCCAAAGAGTGCATATCGTAGATGGTACTGTTGGTGGATCATTGTTGCTAGAACTATTCACTAGAGATGGTGTTGGAACGATGATAGCTAGGTATAATAGAACTGTTTTTTCCATGTTAGCTGCCAATGAACATGGCAGCTTAGGTGTGTAAGCCCCTATTGGCCTGATATCTGTGATGTACATAGATGCATCTTGAGCAAGTGTGTTTTACATGTTTCTCTTAGCTTACAAGAAGTCTGCCCCTGAACCCTGTTAAAAATAATGCAATGCATGGAATCCATGTTCATCTTTTACTTTAATTTCCTATCTTCTTGAATTGGAATGCTTCAATTCCATGTCAAAATATATGTTAGATGACAGGGCAATTCTCTTAACGAAATCACTGGTGGATATTTGACTATATACCATACTGTATAAAATAAGATAAAAAATAATGATCTCTTTCTGATTTTGCTATTATTATGGATGAAAATGATATAATGGCTAGGAAGACTATTTTTTTTTTTGTCTAGTTCAAGTTTATTGTTTTACATGTCTGTGAGGGTTCCCAATTATCTATCATCATAATATGTAAGGGCTAGCACAATAGGATATGATTTTCAGTTAAAGAATGCTGTAGCATGTGTTCTAGTGTAGGACTTCTGGAATGCTCATATCCTCGTATATTTAACAAGGAGAATGTGGGGATTGATGTTTTTCCTCATATTTTTGTAGGGATATGTATGAAGGAACAAGAATGGCCAGAGAGGAAGATCTTTCTGGTATTAGAAAGATCATTCGACCTCTAGAAGAATCCGGTGTCCTGGTGCGCCGAACAGATAAAGAGGTCATTATTTTCTGATCTTATGAACAAAACATCGATGAATTCAGCAGTTGTTTGTGTTTATTTCTGTCTAGTCATTTATGCAACTGAACAGAGAATTTTTTGTTTCATTAGCTTCTTGAAGCATTGCCATCATTTATTGTCGTGGAAAGAGATGGCTCAATCATAGCATGTGCTGCCCTCTTCCCTTTTCTTGAGGATAAATCTGGGGAAGTTGCTGCTATTGCTGTATCTGAAGAATGTCGAGGTCAAGGTCAAGGAGACAAATTACTTGGTATGACTGCATTTTAGCATATTCTAATTGCTTTGTATGGATCAACATAACTTACTCAGTTCAGGGTAGATAAGTGTTCGTTCTAGGGTTTTTTCAAACTGGTTTACTTCAATGAAGACCAATGTAGATTGCCTAGGTCAATTGGTGACTAGGCTGACTTTTTTTTTCTCTTTTTTTTTTTTTTTGCCTTGGAATTTGTATAGCATTTTTATTTGATATCACAAGTATTTATTTCTAAGTTAAAAAAAAAAAATCAAGAAGCCAAAGGATCAACTGCAAAAAACCTGAAAACAGAGGGATCTTCTCTATTTCCCTATTGTTTCCCTTAAAAAGAGAACTGAAATCAGGCCCGTAATTTCAGAACCAACAAGGTTCTAGAATGTACCCAAAAAAAAAAAAAGTGAAGCCAGGGGGTTCTGATACTATCTTGGAGCTCTGGTATAGTATTTTTTTTTTATCCTTTCACTGCAAACTTGGAAAAAGTTTCTCAAGTGCTTCTTTTTTCGCTTTTGAAACGATAAACACCCATGTTCATTTTGCATTTCTATCGTGTTGGCTGGTTTATAATCTGTACAGTATAAACTCATCAACAGGGTCTCTTTAATTCCTTTCCAAACATGCATTAAAAGGAAACTAAAGCATTCATCCTGGTTTCATGAGCTATTGAGATTTTTACCCAAGAGTGGAGGCCCATGTAGCACACAGTAGCCATGCATGGCTGCAAGCTGCTGGTCAGGAGTTCCACTCCCGGTTCACACAGGAAAAAAAAAGATGCCAGCTACTCTAAAGTAACCGCGGGGGGGGGGGTGCTCATTTAGCCTGGAAATCTTGGCTGCCTGTAGTGCCTCTTGCGCCGGCTGAGTGCCTTGCTGGCTTCTGTTGTTGGCCCACTTTCGATGAACCTATGCGAGTGAATTCTGGGTTTGGAGCTTTTGTTGATGTTCCTACCTACATGCGATGCCCGAAGAGGTTTTCACTGGCTGGTCGATTTTATCTCTCTTTTTTTGGGGGAGATTAAGTAAGAGCATGTGCTTGAAATTTAACTAATGTGGCCACCTTTTTCTGTTTGCGTTTTGCATTTGCACTAGTTCTAACTTGCAATGTTAAAATCTAGAACTGTTTTGTTTGTAGAGCAGCAAACTAGAATTTATTAAATATTCAAATACTTATCATGGTGATATTATTTTTCAGATTACATTGAGAAGAAGGCTTTATCCCTTGGACTTGAGAAAATATTCTTGCTTACCACACGGACAGCGGATTGGTATGCACTTGTGTTCTTATAGTGATGACAATGTTTTATATGCTTGGGCAATTTCTTTTTAAGAATTACTGAAACCTAATCTCAATACATTATTACTAGGAAGTAGGGAGCACTAGTACCAAATTCTTTGCTTGTGAACCAGCGTTCAGAAATCCAAACCCACCCACATGGGACATCGCCGGACAGGCACCAATTGAAATCGTTGCTGATCTGGTCACAAAAGGAGGAAAGGATGTTGCTTATTTTTGTTTGAATATCCTGCAGGTTTGTTCGTCGTGGCTTCAAGGAGTGCTCGATCGAGTCACTGCCTTTAGTGAGGAGAAAACGTATCGACCTTTCGCGCGGGTCAAAATACTACATAAAGCGGCTCCAGGCAGCAGAGGTTGGGCATATGGCTGTCAACGGTTTTGCCATGAGATGATGACGATGAGTGCTGCAAACAAGCATGTCTATGAATGTAGTTGATGCACATGAGGTTTCTTTTATGACCTCTCCAGTTGCTTGTACATCATAGAAATATGTATTTATTGTGCAAGTAAATAATCAGTCAATAATCGAAGACGTGGCTTTGGTGTTTCTTGAGTTGATTTCTTCATGAGCATAGCACTATAGCAGTGCTGAAAAGAGTTGTTGATCTGCACACTGCTGACGAAGCCTGCACACCTTGAGCTTTCAAACTGACAAATACTTTGCTGCAAATTCAGCAATGTTCCTGTCAGAGCTTCCTCCTTCCTGCATCGCTTCCTTGGCCGCCTTCATCCATTTCGCCGCATTTTGCCTGAACTCTGCTTTCCTCTCCCCTTCCATAGCTTCTCGGATGCACCTCTCCACCTCCTCCCTCTTCAGCAAGCCCTTCTCGTCTAGCTTCATCCGCACGCCGATCCCCCACGCGCTCTCCACGTACTTCGCCGTGGTCGGCTGGTCTGCCGACCGCGGCATGCCCACCATCGGCACGCCGGCGACGATCGCCTCCGTCGTCGAGTTCCACCCGCAGTGCGTGATGAAACAGCCAGTGGCCTTATGCGACAGGACCTCCAGCTGAGGGCACCAGGACACGACGAGGCCCCTCTCCCTGCACCTGTCGCCGAGGTCCTGGGACAGCTTCTGCGCCTCGTCGGGCCTCACGACCCAGATGAACGGCCTGCCGGAGTCGCACAGCCCGTTGCCGAGCTCGTGGAGCTCGTCGGCGTCCAGGCTGTAGACGGTCCCGTAGGACGCAAGGACGACAGAGCAGGGCTCCTGCCTGTCCAGCCACTCCATCGTCGGCGCGCTGCTGCTGAAGAAGCTGACGCCGGAGGTCTTGTTGGACGGCAGCCGGCCGTCGTCGAGGTAGAACGACGGCAGGATCGGGCCGACCGTCTTGGCGCGCCACGTCGTCTCCATGTACTCTGCTTCCAGCGGCTCGAGGTCTCGGAACGAGTTGACGAACACGTCGGCGGCGGCGTCGAGGAACTCGAACTGGCCGATGGACACCTTGAGGTACTGCGGGTAGAGCTCCGGCGCCACCACGAAGGGCGGCAGGTCCTCGGCTCCCAGGTCCACGCCGACCACCCCCGCCGCCGGAGCGCGGCCCCGTCCGCGTCCGCCATCGGCAGCGGCGCGCGCCCCGCCCACGCTTCCCCGTAGACGAGGTCCACGGCGCAGGACTGCGGCAGGAACGCGGCGGTCGGGACGCCCGCGGCGGTGGCCACCCGCTGCGCCCACGGCATGTGCGGGTCGTACACCATCACGGCCGGGGCCCGCCCCGCCCGGGCCTCGGCGTCGATGGCCCGCGCCAGCGTCTCCGACCCCACGGCCTCCAGCCGGCGGCAGTACTCCACGGGGTCCGAGCAGGAGGCCATGCCGCCCTCGTCGAAGCCGTCGGAGATGGCCGCCACGGGGAAGGGCGCGGCGGCGGCGGGAGAGGTGGACAGCACGTACCGGGTGGTCACCAGCGTGGGAGCCAGGCCGTGGTACGCGAGGCGGCGCCCGAACTGGATCATCGGGTTCATGTGGCCCTGCGCCGGCAGGGGCACCAGCAGGACGTGAACGTGGACGCCGCCGCCGTGTGATCGGCCGGAACGGGAGCCTGTCGTCGCCGTGGCTGCGCTCGAGCTCTCCATTATTGTGGTTGCCCTGCTTGGAGTCTGTCTGATCCCTGCTGTAGTTTTATAGCTGCAGCTGCCACTGCACAGTTACATTTCAACAGCCAAACTTTCTTAGATGGAGCAAGTGACAAGTTTTGAGGAAGGTTCCTGACATAGTGACATCCCGCGGCACGAGTTTGCTTTGAACTTTCTTAGACTTGAATGCTACTAGGATCTAGCATTAAGATCATGCCAAACTAATGCAGCCAGATAAGGATAGCGCGAGAGCCCCTCACCACCGTAAGAACAGAACAAGATCCTTCATACGCCTAAATGAGATCAGAATTATCTTATCTGGAAAAACAAGGGGTCCGATGGATGGGATTAATTCCTACAGAAGGTCACTTTGTTTTGCAATAAACATGTTGTTAGTTTTGCAGTAAACATGCTGCCAAAGTTCCTCATATGGAAGCTAATTATGTGCCTTATGGAAGGTCAAGACAGTTTGTCCAAAATCAAACAAATGATATGATCACAGGTATACATTGGGGTTATTGATAAAATCAGTCAATAACTTGATAATCGGTTTGATGGTTATGTTCTTGTATGTCTGCCCTCAATCCTTCCAATTTATTTGCATCATTTGATGCACATAAGGTACGTAGACTTGCTGAATTCTACCCTAAAGACATATTTGGCTCCGAATTGCTAAAGCTTGAAGTGCAACCTGATACCTATATTGATGCAATAAGATATGATAATAAATTCAATGGTCTAGAAAACCTTGTCGACCTCTCAGTTAAGATAGTGAAAACAAATAGGCACAAAGTTTATGATTTGGTTTATTTACTTACCGAATTCATATTGCTTCTACCGGTGGCAACGGCAAGTGTTGAGAGAGCATTTTTGAAATGGGTTTTTGTCAAAACCAAGCGGAGGAACAAGATAACTGATAGTCTTTTGATGATTGCCTTGTCACGTTCATTGAGAGAGGCATTTTGGATGAAGTAGATGAAGATGACGTAATCAAGACTTTCATGTCTATTAGAAAGAAGTAGGCCTAAAAATGAGTTTTATAGTTTTACTTAGGCCCTGTTTAGTTCACTTCGTAAAAATGTTTCACCTATCACATCAAATGTTTAACCACATACATAGAGTATTAAATATAGTCTAAAAAATAACTAATTGCACAGATGCGTTAACTTTGTGAGACGAATCTTTTAAGCTTAATTAGTTCATAAATTGACAATGTGGTGCTACATTAAATATTTACTAATGATGGATTAATTATACTTTTCAGATTTGTCTCGTTGTTTTCTTGTAAGTTCTGTAATTTGTTTTTTATTAGTATCTAAAATCTCTTCCGACATCCCTTCAACACTTTCGATGGCACGTAAAAATTTTTCATCAACTGAACTAAACAAAGCCTTAGTGTATAATTTCAACTAGTTGTATCTCAGTTTAAGACACTATGCTATTCAGTAGTTGTGCACCAAATTGTGAGACAATTCTTATGATATTTTACCGAATTGCTAAATGGGTTTTATCGATTTGTGTATAAATTTTTTTGTTCGGCATATCATATAAATTTTTTAATTTAACATATTATACAACGTAAAAATTCTAGTTCCGTCACTGAATGAAAGAAAGATTCTGTTTGGATGAATCCTCGATGTGCATAGGATTGGCACGGTGACCCAACTCGTTTTGTTTGGTGTCTAGCTAGGGACAGGACCTGCCTCCCTCAAGCATGCCAAGACCCCGTCACGTGCACACACTATTTTCCTGCTAAAATAATGCAGGCGAATTCCAACTTGCTTTCTCCCTTACAACGGCGACTTCAGCTATTTCTCGTCGTGTAGCTCTCTCCCTCCATTCCCAGACTCCCAGTCCAAGAAGTCGCAAGAAGCTTGCGCGCCACTCCACTGGACCATTATTTATGCAGTCAGATCAGCGAATCAGTAGCAATGTAGCCGTTGCAACGCCACGAATACAGAGCCATGGACGACGGCGCAGCCACCGCGGTCGTCAAGGCGGCGCCGCCGGCGCGCACGTCCTGCTCCTGCCGTTCCCCGGGATGCAGGGCCACGCAAACCCGATGCTGCAGCTCGGCCGTCGTCTGGCCTTCCACGGCCTGCGCCCGACCCTCGTGCTCTCCCGCCACGTCCTCTCCACGACCCCCGCCTCCGCGTCGTGCCCGTTCCCCGTGGCCGCCATCTCGGACGGCTTCGACGCCGGCGGGATCGCGTCGTGCTCGGACGCCGGGGAGTACGTGGCGCGGATGGAGGCCGCGGGGTCGGAGACGCTGGCGGGGCTCCTGGACGCCGAGGCCCGCGCGGGGCGACGCGTCCGCGTGCTGGTCTACGACTCGCACCTCCCCTGGGCGCGCCGCGTGGCGCGCGCCGCCGGCGTGGCCGCCGCCGCGCTCATGACGCAGATGTGCGCGGTGGACCTCGTCTACGGCGAGGCGTGGGCCGGGCGGGTGGCCCTGCCGCTTGCGGGCGCCGGCGCGGCGCGCGCGCTGCGCACGAGTGGGAGGCTCGCCGTGGAGCTGGGCCCCGACGACGTGCCGCCGTTCGTCGCGGCGCCGGAGTGGTACCCGGCGTTCACGGCGTCCGCGCTCAGCCAGTTCGACGGGCTGGAGCTCGCCGACGACGTGCTCGTCAACTCGTTCCGGGACCTGGAGCCAGCGGAGGCGGATTACCTGGAGTCGACGTGGCGCGCCAAGACCGTCGGCCCGACGCTGCCGTCGTTCTTCCTCGACGACGGCCGGCTGCCATGGAACAAGACATACGGCGTCGACCTCTTCTCCAGCACCGCTAACTCCGTGGCGCCGCCGTGCATGGCGTGGCTGGACAAGCAGCAGGAGCCGCGCTCGGTCGTGCTCGCGTCGTACGGGACCGTGGCGAACCTCGACGCGGCGCAGCTGGAGGAGCTGGGCAACGGGCTGTGCGACGCCGGCAAGCCATTCGTGTGGGTGCTGAGGGCCGACGAGGCGGCGAAGCTGTCTGGGCAGCTCGGCGGCCGGTGCGAGGAGAGGGGCCTCGTCGTCCCCTTCTGCCCTCAGCTCGAGGTGCTGGCGCACGAGGCCACAGGCTGCTTCCTGACGCACTGCGGGTGGAACTCGACGATGGAAGCCATCGCCTGTGGCGTTCCCATGGTGGCGATGCCGCGGTGGGCGGACCAGCCGACGGCGGCCAAGTACGTGGAGAGCGCGTGGGGGATCGGAGTGCGGATGCGGAAGGGGTTGGTGAGGAGGGAGGAGGTGGCGAGGTGCATCAGGGAGGTGATGGAAGGGGAGAGGAAGCATGGGTACAGGAGGAATGCCGCGAGATGGATGGAGAAGGCTAAGGAGGCGATGCAGGAAGGAGGGAGCTCTGACAAGAACATTGCAGAGTTCGCAGGAACGCGGATTTACTGTTTGTATGTGCGTGCGGCAGGCTTATCTGGTGCGTCGAAATGTTGAGGACATTAAGATTCGTGCAGGAGGCGGGTTGTGTTGACATGGTTATTGGCTTTTAGGTGAAGGGCAGAATGGGAATTGTACGTGCCGCGTTAAGCCGACAGCACGACGAGGGGATACATAAAGCGCGGTCGGGGTCTGGTGCGCATTCAAAAATAAACAGAGGCAAAGGGGGGTGTGTGGTGGAGAAACCTCGAGGAGCTGTCGGCGAACACCACCGTGCACATTGCCGAGTCGATCTCGAGAGAGTAAGCGAAGGCGGAGAGACGGAGAAGATGTCGACCCCAATAGAAGCAGAAGCAGAGCAACCGTGGCAAGGAAATCGGGGAGATTCGCGGTCGCCTCCATGGATAGCTTCTGCAACCGGGAAGTATGAAGTCGGGCAGCTACCCGTCGGCGATTTGGCTTGCAGAATGGAGCATGACGAGGACAGCGGAAAGGTGGATCCAGGCTGCGATGCCGCTGTTTCGTCCACCGCTACCCTGTTGGATTCAGAAAGCAGTGTAAGTGTGTAGCTGGATAATGTTTTGATTCTTTACTGTTACTACAACGCTTGTTTTTTTTTTTTTTTCCTTGTGTGCGCAATTTTGAGAGACCTAAACAATATCTTAAAAACAGGGTGAGGCAACTTGTACGCCTGCACAAAAGATGTCGGAAGACGCAAAAAATGGTCCATTGTGGATCCCGGTAGGAGCTAACTTCCCAGAAGGTAAACTCTTGAGAATGCATACTATTACATGAGGATCTATGCAATTCTCTGCTTGACATCCGAACATAAATGAATATCAGTGAGGGTGTATATGTTGGTGGTATTTCACACAGTTGTTGTTAAATAAAATCATGATCATAACATAATGTTACCATAGATTATGGTAAATAGATGCATGGATTAATCGTTAGTTCAATATACTGCTGGTTACATGGAAATAGAAAGCTTAATTAGTCTTGTTATATCTACTGACCTAGTTAAGACAAGCATTACCCGAACTAACAGAGTACAAATGCCTTTTTCTCACATAGGAATAGGTCAATGCACTAGCCTGCAACAATTGCTGCTTGGTTTCACCACCGGTGTGTTATGCCTGAATAAAAAACAAAATGACCTATCTGAATTTAGAAGGCCAGAAACATGCTTAGAACAGGGGTATGCACAGAGCGAGGAAGAAACAGAGCATGAAGACTCAGTTCATGAAACTAGTTACGGAGGGAGTGACGAGGACAATAATGAAAGATCGAATGATATGACGAAAAGAATGTGTTTCTATGGTTGCTGCGATGGTCAAAGTGAGGAAATGGACAGTGAAAATATGAAACACACATATGTTGATTCAGTCAACAATGTAGAACCCAAGGGGCATGAAATGTTTATTGAAAATCAACAAGATTTGGGTAGTGTTGACTGGGACAGATTCTACTCAACTGGTGAACTGGTAAAGAAAACTGACAGTGTTGACAAGCAAATTACAGCAGATGCTTGTGTGGAAACAAGACCAACAGAGTACAAAACAGTTTGGAAGAAAAGGTTAGTAACAAATTGCTTCCATTTGAACTTACATTACACTAATATTGCAACAATATAAGGTGTATGTAAGCCTGCTTTGTTGCCATTTCAGGAGAAGAGTCAAAGATGCATCAATCAGAAAGAATTTCAGAATGCCACGAGGTATGGGAGCAGCGGAAAAGGCAATGAGGCAATACTGTGATAAAAAGGAAGGGAATATTTTTGAACCACGTGTTGGTTTGGAGTTTGACTCTGAAGCAGAGGCTATAGAGTACTATAACCTTTATTCATGGGAGGTAGGTTTTGGAATTCGAAAAGGAAATGTAGATGGGAACAAAAGCGGATATGTGACATTGAGGGATGTTGTTTGCCAGCGGCAGGTAATTGATAACAATTGCAACTATTCTTGACTTCTAGATATCTTATCCAGAAATGCATCATTGTGATACATTTATTGTTACTGATCAGTAGGAAGTCTTATATATATGTTGTCTCGAAATGCAGGGTTATGACAAGCGGAC
>JADLZL010003403.1:0-137496 GCA_015844335.1 Chrysopogon serrulatus
CCATGATTTTGATTTGGTTACTCAGCATCTATCGGTGTCCTGGTCTGCAGGAGCAGGATGCCGGAGCTGGAGCCGCCGTTCCGGCCGAGGGAGAAGCTGCTGGAGGTGCAGAGGTACTTCCAGAACGTCCACAAGCACACCTACTTGAAGGGCCGCTACGACGCCATCACCTCCGTCGGCATCCCTCTCGCCCTGGGCGCCTCCAGCTTGTTCCTCATCGTAAGCAAATCTTAATTTGCTCCAAGGCATTATGCTGACTTTTTTTTTTAAAAAAAAAGACATTCTAGTACTAGAAATACTTACTTGCTAGCTTGGTCAGCCTACCATTTTTGTTCTTGTGTGTTTGAAACATGCATCATCATCTTCTCTAAGCAGGGAAGAGGGGTCTACAACATGTCCCATGGCATCGGAAAGAAGGAATGAAGGTCTAGATGTTCTGTCTCGATGATCCGTGAGTCAGTGGCATCGAGATGGAGTACATTGCCCTTTGTTAATGCGTGCCTAGCTGGTATTTCTGTATGTGACACTTCTGGTGTTGTTCAATATGTTAGTGCCTGGTACTGGTATTTCCTAATCTGTTTGGTCGGCTGTTTGTACTTGTACAATCGTAGTTTCACATGATGAATATTTCTGCGCGTCCTGGACCAACTATTGTAAATATAAGCTGTTTACATGATATGTAGCCATGTGGGTAATTAATTTCTGAGGAGGCACGATAAATAAACGCAATCGCACCTTACAGGCTTACACAAGTTAACTGACACATACCGCGAACTATAAACTGACTGCTAACAGCAATTTTTACATTACGGATTGCACAGGAAGAGTTGTCCAGCAGTACAAAGCTTGGGATACCTCAATCCACATAATACAAGGCTTAGACCAGAGTTCTCTGGCAAAACCTATGCTTGATATCATACACTGTCGGTCAAAAGTAGACCCAATGGTACTGTCATACAAAAACCAGACGATTGCCTGTTACTACCCTCCTGAGTGGGTACGTTACAGATGCTGACGGCTATCTTTGTGAAGCTGCACTGTCTGGTGCTTGGGACCTTGAGTCCCATGTTGATCCGTTCAGCTGCCCACGAACAGGCTCATATCTCCCTGCCATCCCAGCATGCCTGTTGGATGTGTATCCCTTTCGCCGCTGCTGATTCTGGTGCGGACCATCAGTTTGGAACCCTGCATCATACACCTGTTGATTGTGGATCTCGTATGTTCCTCCGGGTTGCAACCCTGCTCTATAAACCTGATGATGACTGTTAGTCTGATGGTTCGATGTGTATCCCTTTCGCCGCTGCTGATTCTGGTGCGGACTGTCGGTTTGGAACCCTGTATCATACACCTGTTGGTTGTGGATCTCGTATGTTCCTCCGGGTTGCAACCCTGCTCTATAAACCTGGAGATGACTGTTAGTCTGATGGTTCGATGTGTATACCTTTCGCCGCTGCTGATTCTGGTGCGGGCCGTCGGTTTGGAACCCGGTTTGGAACCCTGCATCATACACCTGTTGATTGTGGATCTCATATGTCCCTCCGGGTTGCAAACCTGCTCTATAAACCTGTTGATGACGACTCTGGTATGGTCCTGTTTGGAATCTTGGAGCATGGACCTGATTATGGCTTTGGTATGGCCCTGTTTGCAACCCAGTAGCATAAACATGCTGATTATGATTCTGGTACGGTTCACCTGTTTGGGACCAAGTAGGATAAACCTGTCGAACAGTATGATTCTGGTAAGGCGCGGTCTGATGCACTGCAGTATTTGTTTGTGGATTGCGATCCTTGTGGATGGCTGTTTGCCGAACTGTTGTCGCCTGCAGATGGTCGTAGTGCTGTACTGCTGTTTCATGTGCTGTAGTATTCGCTAGTGGGTTTTTATGAACTGATCTGGTTCCAGTAAACCCTCTGGCTCTGGGTACTTGACCTCGATCACGCCCCACCTGTCCTCCAGTTCTGGTACGCTGATTATTCCTTTGTGGAGTTCCTGGGTAAGAGTTTGCTATGACTTTCCCACCAAGTTTCAAGCCAACAACAGGGGTACACAACAGCGCCAATAATTCATTCCGGTCAATATGTTCCAGGGAGTTAAACTTGTGACAAGCATCATTGAATGCACTAGCAATGCGGTCAAGGCCTTTCATACTGACTGCTCTAGCAGCATTATCAGGTCTCTCTATTGGGTCTTCAACCTATACAAAAGATGGCAAAGATATGGGACGTAAGTTGTAAGTGCATAAGATAAAATTTAAGAGGCCACCAAACGCACAGCCATTCTTACAAATAAATGGTAAGATTTCGTCATCCAGCTTGGGTTGTCCTGGATTCTCTCAATCTGGCCTGAGTAAGTTGATATGACATTATCCGTAAAGGCATTGATACGAGCAAACTGCAAGTAATGAAAGCACCGGTCAGGATATGATAACCATCTAAGTTTCTTTCTCTTGGGTTAATAAATAACCTAATGCTGCATGCATTTTGACATTGAACGGTTGTATACTTTTGCTAGCCAGATAAATAATATGCCAATTATGTCAGTGTTATTCCCTAAAAAGATCAGTTGAATTCATGGATTAGTACAGACTAGTTAGCTTGGTGGACTCAAATTTAAACCAATAACCTCATAGGGCAAAATATAGGGCAGCTAGCTTGCAATAGGCTGTTGCGCTATGCTATGTTGAAGAATCTACCTGGCATAGGGGAATCGAACCAATTCTAACCAAAAATTTGTGTTACAACTATAAAAGATATTTAACGAATTACTTTTTTATTCAGAGACAGGGTGTTGCAATAATCCAAGACTTTAAATCCACCAGGTCCAAGAGTGTACTCAAGTCAACGAAAAATAGAAGAACATAATGTAAAGCGGCATGGTTAACCACTGCAGTAACAAACAAGACCCAGGTTGAACAAAATATGTTCCAACAGTAACAAATCAAACTATAAGCTTCTTTACCCTCCCAAGCCCGCCCCAAAGAGAAGACTTATTCAACCCTTCATCAAGTTAATAATGGTGAAGAGCTTAAACTGGACCCTAGATGGACTTGGCGAATAAGTCAATGGGACTAACAGAGATATAAGGTAACGCATCAAGAAACATGAATATCATATTTTAGCAAGATGCGAATAGCAAAAGGTAGTACCCACAATAATCACAAAATGTCTCGGTCATCAAAAGTGGGATCTCAATGTTCAGTACCTTTTGAAAAAAAAAGTTCCAAGTAGATGACAAATAGAAGTTTCATTTCTTGACCCTTGTTCTGGAATCTAAATCTTGCTATATTTGCAGCACAAACCTCATCAAGATGTTGCTCATTATAAACTGCCGCTTCTGCAAGTGAATGTATTGAGTTAAACGCTAGGTGCTGACATTCAAGACATTCATCGGATACAAAGAAAATTTCATTTAACCTGTAACATCTCCTGCAATATTCCCTTCATAAATCTCATTCAGAGGTGGTAGAATTGGTGGCTCCAATGTCTAAGAAATCCAACACGAAGAGTATAAGATAAGCTAGGAATTTAGTGAAACCAGAAATAAGTAAAAGAACATATAGAGGAGTACTTAAGTATATATAAGAAATAACACAACACCTGAAAATGAAAGAGGACAAGTAGGCAAAGTGAATAAGAGTTGAGGGACCCACTCTTTGGATCGTTAATGTTTTGAGCTTTTGCCCATTCCTTGATCTGGAAGGAAAGATGATGCTGAACATTCAAGTTACCAACAAAAACTGTGGCAGCAAAAACTCTTAACTAGATCATACCAGCAAAACCATATCACCAAACCGCTCATCTAAAGTATTGATCCAGTAGAAGATTTTGGACTTAATCCGACCAGCAAAGTTGTCAATTGATATATCACAGGAGATGCCAAAGCGGTTGCTGACATATTGAAGGACTGGAACTCTTGCATGTGGAATGAACTGCATGTATCCAGTAACACCTGAATAAATAAAAGCAACAAAACCAAGTGTAGATGAGAAAGATTTGTAATAGTTATGGAAATATGCCAATGGTGGTCCCTATCCCAGTGAATGAAGCAACCATGGCACAAAAACATCACTTTTTTGCCACAAGGTCTAGGATAGCACAAGTATATCATGATGCTTAAAGCTATTTCACGGATGCTGAATGTGCAGTAAAGCATGCATGTTTATCTATCTTGAGAGCAAAATAGACTACCTCGACTTAGTAAAGCTTTCCTAACTTCTCTCAAGGCATTCTGCTTCTTTCTCTTGTTTATAGGGAGATATGAACCATTCCGGAGCTGAACTGATAAATCTAAGTCGCCTGATTTTGAGTAAAGATCTGATACAAAGGACCCAAAAGGTTTGACAGCAGCACCTGTTAAAGGAAAATTTTAAAATCCATCAAAGAGAGACATAAATAAAAACATTACAGTTATTAAATGTCTTGAACTTTTCCTATATCATCAAGATACCGCAAATACTGATGTGTTGGTTAAGAATAGTACAAACTGGGGAAAATAAACTCCTAAGCTTATTAAGTCCATCATTTAATGTTTTTGTAGCTCTATTCTAGCAATACAAACACCTGCTACTGTCACCATCTAGTCCAGTACAGTGTAACGGTAAGGATCGTATTGCGCTGTAGCATGAAAAAACAAACTGTTGCTTACTGCCAGCAGTGAAGATATCATTGCTTGACACATTTCATGCAAATAAACCTATTCTTTTATAGAGTTACAAATTTCACGAGCTTATCAATCCTCATGTGTTTCCATATTAGTATTTTTCAAACTATTCATACGCAATATGATGTGGACTTCACTGAACTACTTACGATATATAGATTTTACTCTTTACTGTGTCGATAATAAATAACTTTGTTGGAGTATATGTATTAGGCCCATGAGGCTAAGCCCATGAGGCCCATGTATGAGACTATATGGTCTAGGGTTATGCCCAATAATGGAATTATCACAATTTCCAACATGGTATCAAGCTAGGGTTTCCCTTTCTCCCTCCCTCCCTCCCTCCCCCGCCGGTGCTCTGGCCGGCGCCGGGCCGCCTCCATGGCCGGGCCGGCCTCCTCCCTCCCTCCTCCTCACTACTACGGCCTCTTCCCCCCACTCCCTTCTTCCTCGTGGGCGAAGCGCCGCTGCCCCTCGTCCGGCCGCGGGGCGTTGCCGTTGCTCCAGCGCCGGGCGCCCTTCCGGGCGTGGGCGGCGCTGGCGCTGGCGCTGGCGCGCCGGCGGCCGCCGCCGCAGCCGCCGTTGCAGCTGCTGCTGGCGGCGCTGGCCAGCACGGCCAGCAGCCCGGCGGGGCGACTCGCCCTTTGGCCGCGGGCGCTGGCGGGACGACGCCTGCCGCCGCCGGCCAGCAGCCAGCGCGCTGGCGGCCTGCCCCTGGCCGCCGGAGCAGGCCAGCACGGCCAGCAGCCCCTGCCCCTGGCCGCAGGAGCAGGCCAGCACGGCCAGCAGCCCGGTGGGGGCATCCTGCCCCACCCAGCCGGGCGCCGCAGGCTGCAGCCGCTGCTGCTGCTGCCGCTGCTGGCCAGCAGGGAGCCGATGCGCAGCTTGCTGCTGCTGCGGCGGCGGCTACTGCACGCGGCGGCCCCGGTGGTGGGGGGTTTCCGCGCCCCTCCCCCGCCACTTCTTCCCCAACCCCACGCCATGGCAGATAGCAGCCTCGCTGCAGCCCTCGCTGCTGCCCGGTCGCTGCCGCTGACGGACAGGCGCTGTGTGCGTGCAGCAGCCCTCGTCTGGGGGAGCTTGCGCGACGCTGCCGATGCCCTGGCTCGTCGTATCGCCGAGGCGGAGCAGCTCCTTGGCGGTGCAGCCTTCTTCGACACCGGGGCCACTTCCTCCAGCTCACCGGGTCCCCGCGCGTCGACTACGGCTGTCCTCTGGCACGATCCGGCGGATCCTCTCGTGGCTCAGCTCCACTACCAGGCCGGTGCCGTCCAGAACATCCGGAACCTGGTCCCTGTCGTCCTCGAGCCCGAGTCGCCATCCTACGCCCGCTGGCGGGACCTGGTCCTCCTCACGCTTCGCCGCTACGCCCTCGACGACCACGTCCTCGTTGACGCCTCACTTGTGGCTCCGACCCCTGCGTGGCTGCGACTCGACAGCATTGTCCTCTCGTGGATCATCGGGACCATCTCCCTCGAGCTCCACGACATCGTCCGCAACACTCCCCGACGCCGCCACGCCTCGGCCGGGCGCCGAGGGCAGTTCTTGGGCAATGCCGAGGCTCGGGCACTTCGTCTCGATGCGAGCTTCCGCAACTTCCTCCAGGGTGACCTCTCCGTCAGCGAGTACTGCCGCCGGATGAAGAACATGGCGGACTCCCTTGGGGACCTTGGCTGGCCCGTGGAGGACCGCATCTTGGTCCTCAACGCCCCTCCGCGGGCTCGGGCCGACCGCCACGGCCACCTCCGCTCTGTGCTCACCCGGCAGCGGCCCTTCCCCACCTTCCTCAAGGTCGAGACGACCTTGCCCCTGGAGGAGCTTCACTCGCATGTTCCGCCTGGGCCTCCTCTCTCCTCCGGGGTCCTCGACCTCCTCGTTTGCTCTCGCTGCCCTCCCACCTCACCCCGCCTGCTTCTCTTCAGCCGTCGTGTCGTCCCTTCGGGTCCTCCTCTCTCCCCCGGCGGGGGGGGGGGGCCGGCGGCGTCGCGGTGGTGGCCGCGGGGCGCCGGGGCGGTCGTGGGGCCAATCTGCCCACCACCGCCACGAGGTGCTCCCCGGCCATCCTTCCACAACCCATGGTCGAGCGCATCTCCTTGTGGCCCTTCCAGGCCCCCGGGGTTGAGCCTCGCCCGCCGGCCGCCATGCTCGCGGGGTGCTCCTGCTGTGGCTCCACCCCGCGCTCTCCGGCACCCCGCCCGTGCCTCCCGGTTGGAGCCAGGCGGACTTGGCACACTCCTTCAGCACTATGGGCCTGACACCTCCTGTCGGCCCAGAGTGGATCGCGGACTCGGGGGCTACCTACCACACCACCCCCAACCCCGGTATACTCTCGTCCATTCACCCTCCTTCCTCTCACCCTTCGTCCATCATGGTCGCAAATGGTTCTTGTCTTCCTGTCACTTCTGTGGGTGCCACCGGCACTCATGGCTCCTTTCGTCTTCCTGATGTTCTTGTTGCACCTTCGATGGTTCACAACCTTCTTTCTATTCGTCGTTTTACAGCTGACAATTCTTGTTCTGTGGAGCTTGACTCTTTCGGTCTTACTCGTGAAGGATTTGGCTTCCGGCCCCTCGGCTCCGATGTGATAGCACGGGGCCCCTTTTACACTTTTCGCTTCCCTGCTCGCCTCGCCTTCTTCGCCATCCGATTTGTCACCGCCGCCGCCACTACCTCTTCCACTACTTGGCACCGGCGCCTCGGCCATCCCGGGACGTGATGCCCCCGATGCAGCCTCGATCGTAGTTCCGATATTCGATGTACTCGGGCTCACGATGAGCATTTGTGTCATGCGTGCCAACTGGGCCGTCATGTTCGTCTTCCTTTTCATAGTTCTTCTCATGCGGCCCGCATTTTTGATCTTGTACATTGCGACCTATGGACATCTCCTGTCATCAGCATTTCTAGTTATAAGTACTATCTTGTGATTGTTGATGATTTCTCTCATTATTCGTGGACTTTTCCTTTACGTGCCAAGTCGGATGCTTTTCCTGCGATTCTCCACTTTTTCACTTGGGTGTCCACGCAGTAATGGAATTATCACAATTTCCAACAAACTTAATATCTCTTTATGAACACAACAGAGATTGTGATTTAACTTCCACATATATATTATACTATGAATAATTGATTTTCTTCGATGATCTACCATGAAAATCCACAATACAATATGCGCATGCAGGGAAAAACATTTATCTTCAGTACTAAAGGCAAAGTATGCTCATGCTTCAGGGTCAAAAGTGACATCATTGCACTTAACTAATATCAGGGTCACAGATGGAAATTTAAACATAGTTGAGAAGGTTTCAGGTGTAACTTAAACAAATAGAGTAAGTTACCTGACAAAGATGCAAGAGAATGGATACAATTTTCCAGCTCCTGAATTGTGGATAGTCGCTTGCTTCTATCATCCTCTACTGGTTTGATCAGTGCAAGGATGTCCTTGATACACTTGTTCAGCACAATATTGTCATGAGCAGAATCAACCATGCTGAACTCCTGCAGCCATCAAATAGCATGCATTTAAATTAAATAAAAATAAGGAACAGAAATTGATGAGAGAAGGTTATTGGGAGATAAAACCAAATCCCAGCAGCAGTGGAGCCACTGCCCTGCCACCCCAGGTGGTTGGCCGGGCTCGTCAGCAAAGTTTAGAAGTTTTTTTTCCTTTGTATTAAGGAACACTGTAATTAGCTGGGCAAATATTTTTGCATAATAAGTATAGCCATGCTCATAAAAGCTTCTGGCTCCCCCACTTAACTGCAATGTGTCAAAACTGAAGGTCTGATATAAAGAAGCACCGCGGCACTGAACATGGATGATTCCATATGCCTTGGCAGGGGCGGACCCAATAGAGACATGGGTGTACTACACCCGACAATTTTCACAAAAAAGAAAGAAAGAAAGAAATTTTGCATAATAAGTATAGCCGGGCTCATAAAAGCTTCTGGCTCCCCCACTGAACTGCAATGTGTCAAAATTGAAAGTCTAATATATGCCTTTGCATCGCAGGGGCGGACCCAATAGACACATGGGTGGGCTACACCCGGCAATTTTCGCCAAAAAAGATAAATTAGTAGGCATAATACATGCATACACTTGCATTTGTGATTAGATCAGATCCGAATACAGATAGCCAAAATAGTTAGGGTTCGGGTGCTCAGTTTTGCACAGGAAGGGAACAGAGGGGTGCGAGCGGGCGAGCGGGCATACCTGTGGTGGGTGCTCGTCGCCGGCAAAGGGTCGGACGAAGACCTGGGCAGCTGGGAGTAGGCCGGCAGCGGTGGCGAAGGCCGTCTTCAGCCGCCTGTCCCGTTGGGACCCCGCTGATGCAGAAATCGGCCGAATCGCTGCTCTCGGTCTCTCGGACTTCTCGGGCTAGGCGGCGAGGTGGAACGGGAGAACCGAAGGAAAACCGCGGCAGGTGTAAACGCAGGCTCTCCTCTTCTGCAGGTGCACGCTCATGAACTACGCGGGCACGGTAGGGATTCTTTCTCGGTTTCCCCTTTCTTTTCCTTTTATTTCTTCCTTTCTTATGTCATGACACTTGAATTTTTTTTTTCTCTTTTTTCTTTTGCTTCTAACTACTTCCATTATTATAACTCGTCATAGAGCACCGTCTCTAAGAATTTGCAAAACCCACTTTAAATCTTGAATTTTTGGTTGATCAAAAGAAAAACTCCCTTCAACAACTATTTATCTTAACTAGGGTGATTCGATGGGGTGATATGAAAAATAGCTTGAGATATTGAAAATGGTTGGAGAAAAATCGATAAATATGCTCTTTAAGGTTTTTAGTGTCTTGAAAACTCATTTATTTACTTATTATTTTTTTAAAACTATTTGAGACGTGTCTCTGTCTTTGCACACTTTGCGGCACTGGCACCAAACGACTTCATAATAGAACCCTCTTCTGGCCTAGGCCATAGAGAAACAAGAGTTGTTTTTTTTATGAAGACGAAGCTGTAATCTAGGTGCTCCTACTCCAAATCCAGCTTCTATAGTGACATGATAGAGCCGAAATGATATCAAATAGATCCACAAGAGCATCTTCAGTGATACCCAAAATCAGTTTCAAAAACTAACTTTTAGAATTTGAAAATAAAACATGTACTCCAAGTCTTCAACAATAAATAGGCCTTGCCTCCTAATACCAAATTATTTTAGTACAATTTGTACTAGCCAACATCTCGCCTTATGGTTGTGTAGCTTTAACATAAGTGGTATGTAAAGGCAAAACCTGTCTTTTGATGGTGGGCTAAGCCTCGATAAGCCCGAATGATATATAAAAACATCCCCCAACATTCTTCCACCCACTTTTGACCATCACACACCTTCTCATTCTCAAATCTCACTTACTGCCACACTCTCTGATCGATAAGGACAACTCTAAGGTTATTCGTTCCTCAATGGCCTCAAGCTAGACCTTCACCTATACATGGGGAGAAAAGCACATGACTCTCACACGAATTTAATATAATTCACGTAACATGATTGAGAGTATAGTAGTAGTGATAATATTCCAGCCCATCCAATAGTATTATTTGTGCTCTAACAATAAAATTAGACAACTAAAAGATCTTATATGCAGTCATTAATGAATATGAATACTATAATAGTTTTCAGCTAGGCAAAGTGCATCCCAGGTTTAAAAACTTATCAAAATTCTCATTTATGCCCAATGAATCTCAAAGTGAAGATCCAGGTCCTTAACTTTTAAGACTCCTGCTCTATGTGAGAATTAATGTCTATGATTGGATATATATAGGAGGATAAAAAAAACTCAAGCACACATGATAAAACACCTTGGCTGATTGGCTCCATTCGGCCCAACTATAGCTCAGAGTTATGTCCCACATTAGATCCGCAGTTAGCATGCTAAAATTATGATCTCTGAGACCTTTTTTCTAGAATAGAAGGGAAACAAACGTAGATGTGTTCGCAAATTTAATCATAGAGCTGAGAACACTCATCTGCATTACTTCGATAGATTTATCAGATTTAGAGTTGAAGGTCTACCAAATAAGTCCTAGAGGTACAAACTTGTCTTGCTCCAACATGGCTAGATTTACTAATTCTGATTGAAAATTAAGTTAACTATTTTAAGTACTCTTTATAAATATTGATATAGTGATGGGCTGATGGCACGCCTTTTAACTTTCACAATCGATATGCATTCATTATAAAAAAATATACTTGCATAATATATAAACTATTTATTTAAGATATTATATTTTGCATACATATTGCTAGTCAAAGTTGGAATAGGATGTCCCAAAGTAAAAGTATTGCCACTCGTTCTAATTCTCAAATGTGTATGCCTAACAAAAAATAAAAAACATGTATCAATGTTTCGTAGGTAGATGCGACTATGACTCTATGAGTGGGTATCTTAACTTGCAAGTCATAGAAAGTCTCTTCTTTAGAAAAGAAAAGTGTTTCTCCTTGTCAGCAAAAAGAAAGGTACATAACATTTTAATATGTTGGTTAGGCCGTGTGTGGGTTCAATCTTCCTTTTTGTTGAATTGACATCCGCACATGTCGAAAGGTTTATGTAGCTCGGTTAGATCAGCCCTTTCAAGGGCGTAGTTGTGCCTTTCCTTTTACAATGCATAGCAAGCTTTATTATTATTATTGAAGAATAGTTACACTGTTCAACACAAACTCAAAAATAAAACTAGGGAGCTTATCCCAAATACAATTTGTCCTAGTTTGCGTCGCTCGCCTTGCCAACTCATGTGCTGTATGGTTGGCATCCCTACTGCAATGCTCCATAGAAAATCTTCTGAAAACCACTCTAAATAGTGTTGCATGCATCATAAATGGCTGCCGCTGAATTTGCCAGAACCGACCTCTCTACCACTGAATTTGCCTTTGTTAGTTTCTCGGACAAGACTTTTGCTTGATCTGACTAGCCTATCAATGGGCCCAATAATGCACAGCTCCTCCCTCTAAAACCCATTTATATACAAAGACCATGAGACTATTACTATATATGGAGGCCCAAGCCCAACTATCGAATTAGATGTGAAAAAGGTCGTGCACATCAAGCAACCTTTGTGTCTTACTACAGTATATACGTTTTGTAGTGAGAAATATTTTGGATTGCAGTAGAATCATAAGGATCGTTGCCGAACATCATAAAGAGAGAAATCTTTCTGATAGAATTACTTACTAATATTATTCTCATTCTAGTTCTAGTTTCACAATTTTAGCAAATTATAATTATAAATTTTATAAAAACATTTTTTAAGAGAATCTATTACCTAATAATAAAGAGGCAAAATTTCAGCACATTTTTTGGTCCATCCATTTTTTTTCGTCCATCGTACTCTAACTATAACTCCATGAACATGGAAATTATCTCTTCAGTATATAAAGCCACTTGTGGGCGAGGAGTCCCGTGAGACCGCCAACTTTGAGTCAGTAGGCGGTATTTAACTCCCGAGACAGTATTTGACTCCTAGCTACATGCGTTACTGTTGGAAATAAAAGCAATTTAGCGATGCAAAAAATAATTCCAACAATAAGGAAAAGACCAACAACATGAATATGATTTAACACCAGCACTAAGATCGAGGCGTAGCCGCTCTATCTAGTGCGAACGACGTAAGAGAAACGAAAACGAACAACAAAGAAAGACAAGACATCATTACGGTGGGGATATCGGCGCAGTGGGAAGGCGAAGACGAAGACGTAGCGGCACCGTCGACGGAGATCGGGATCGGCGGCGGCGTAGAGGGAAGAAGACGTCCAGTGAGCAGTCGCGACGGCGCTTCCCAAAAACCCGATCACGCCCCCTACCCCGTGCAGGAACGCGAGGAGACGTAGGCGGGCCCGCTCTCCCCAAGCACCGATGGCACGTCGGCGACGAGATGGGGAGGACAGCGGCGGCCAAGAAAGCAGCGTGGAACGGGAAGAGATGAATTCTTCGTGTGGGAGGACGACGTCTCGTCCCTTATTTATACACGCGCGTCGCAGCTAAGGAAAGCGATTAGCCGCTTAATCACAGCGTTGCGGTAATTGTCCTTCCGTTTGTACACTTACCATAACGTGAGAATAATTGCTTACCAAATAGGGCGGCGCAATTTTCTCCATGCATGCAAAAATATCAAGTGACAAAAGGAGGTCGGCGCGCACCCGCAAGGGCGGAGGCCCGAAATCGCCGGACCATTCACGCAAGATGTCGTGCGTCTTGGCGCCCATTGGCCCCGCCCCCCCCGCCCAGGCCAGGCCAGGCCAGGCGAGGCGGCGGCGGCAGCGTCTTGGCGTGTGGTTCTTCCTTTTCCCTCTCCTCATCCATAGCTTCAACAAGAATGAGATAGCTCAACTATTTAAGTTGGCGTCACTTCTCTTGAAGTAGCAAGGTGGGACTAAAGTCCCCCACCTTTCCATATATACATGCATGTGTGAGTGGGCCTTTGGGATTTATATGGAATTGTTTGGCCCATGGCCCAAAACATCTAACAATCCCCCACCACATCCCAAGGGGGCACTTGAGTCATACTCCCCGTACCACAAGATTGTTAATATACCAGCTATTCGGTGGAGACCGGTTAAGGTTGAACATCCACCTAGAACATCAAGATAGGCCCATCCGCGAATCGCACAATGGACTAGGCCTTGAATTGGCGGTTTGGTGCGAATAGGCTTCACTTGAAGTCTTGATCGATACTAGGTCGCCATCGCCAACCCCGCGAGTGGGCGTATAAGTCATACTCCTAACTCACTTCATGAGCTTATTAAAGAATACACAATTCTTATAAACTGCGACTAACAGTTGGGCTCACATAGGTGTGTTCTTACAGGGGATACTACAGAGGACAAGTATCTCGCTATAAAGCCTCGAGAACACATTAAGACAAAGTCAACCCGCCTTACGTAAATGAGAGTACTTGCATCTCCAACAGAGTGGGTTAAAGGAAAAGGTTGTACTCTCCCGTTAACCAACAGCTTATTCTTTCCAGGTCCTAATTCACGGGATCTCCGATCACATAGGTTGGGTTACTACTGAGGTTAACTCACATGGCTCTCAATCCCATCTCCTTCGATGCATTGTCAATCAGCGCGGCGTGATAGTCCCTTGGTGAAGGGATACGCCGGGTTCTTAGCTGTGCGGATATATTCCACGGCTATTACCCGAGCTCCTCAATTTTTCGACGGACTTCAGTCTACGCTTTTATATGTTTTTGGACTTCTTTCCATTATCGACTATTCTTCACCTTTGTGATCACTGTTTGATTATCACAGTTTATGAGAATAGCAGGAATTGGTTTTTCAACCATAGGTAAGTCCATCAAAATTTCTCTTAACCATTCAGCCTCACTAGAGGCTGTATCCAGAGCTGTGAGCTCTGCCTCCATTGTAGATTTTGTAAGTATTGTCTGCTTACAAGATCTCCAAGAGATAGCGCCACCACCCAAAGTGAATATGTATCCACTAGTGGCCTTCAACTCGTCGACTTCGAAATCCGGTTTGAATCACTATATCCTTCAAGTACTCACGGGTACCCTGAATAGTGAATTCCATAACTCATTGTGCCTTTTAGATAGCGCATTACACGATCAATACCCTGCCAATGATCGGTTCCTGGATTAGAGGAAAATCTACTCAACTTGCTTACAGCAAATGAGATGTCAGGGCGGGTTGCGCTAGCTAGATACATCAATGAGCCAATAATCTGGGAGTATCTCAATTGATCCTTTCCTAGCCTCTTATTCTTTCGAAGTATTAGGCTAGGATCATAGGGTGTTGGAGAAGGTTTGCAATCCATATAGCCAAAGCGGCTCAAAACCTTTTCCACATAATGAGATTACAAAAGAGTAATCCCATTCTCACCCTTGTTAACTTTAATATTAAGAATCACATCGGCTACTCCCAAATCTTTCATGTCAAAATTTTAGGATAAGAATGACTTTACGTCATTAATCTCATCGATACTTGTCCCAAAAATTAGTATGTCGTCCACATACAAACACAGGATTACTCCTTTGCCCCCACCATAATGGTAGTACACACAAGTGTCGGCTTCATTTATTGCAAAACCAGTAGAAGTCAAAGTCCGATTCAAACTTCTCATGCCTTTGCTTAGGTGCACGCTTTAGGCCATACAAGGATTTGAGTAACTGCACACCTTGCCCTCTTGTCCTTGTGCTATAAATCCATCATTTTGGTTCATGTAAATTTCTTCCTCTAGCTCTCCATTAAGGAAAGCCGTCTTCACGTCCATCTGGTGGACAAGGAGACCATGGAAAGCAGCCAAGAATAATAGCACTCGGATTGTAGTTAATCTGGCAACAGGTGAGTAGGTGTCAAAGAAATCCTCGTCTTCCTTTTTGTGTAAAACCTTTAGCAACAAGCCTTGCCTTGTACTTTTCAATAGTACCGTCGGGCCTAAGCTTCTTCTTAAATACCCATTTACTGCCAATCGGCCCGCAACCCACGGGGTTTGTCTACTACTTTCCATGTTCCATTTGCAAAGTGATGGAGTCCATCTCACCACGGACCGCATCCTTCCAAATAATCCGCATTTGGAGATGCATATGCCTCTGCAATGGTTGTGGGAGTATCATCTATGAGATACACAGTGATGTCATCACCAAAGGATTTTGCAATCCTTTGTCTCTTACTCCTTCTCGGAGCTACAACACTGTCATCCTCCTCATTACCAAGTGGATCTATGATTGGTTCAAGAGAGGGTGTGGGTTGGGAATAACTTCATTAGGCGAACTCGGTAAAGAACAAGCAACATTCATCGGGGAAAATATTCTCAAAGAAAGTAACATCCCGTGACTCCAAGAGTGAACCAACTATAACATCTGGCGCTTCAGATTTAATCACTAAGAACTTATACGCCGTGCTATGGTACGCGTATCCCAAGAAGATACAATCAACTGTTTTCGGTCCGAGCTTGCGTTTCTTATTAATTGGTACGCTAACCATGGCCAAAAACAGCCCCAAAAGTACGCAAATAATGGAGAGATGGTTTCCGACCTTTCCATCCTTCATACGGAGTAATATCACTATTTTTAGTTGGAACTCTATTTAGAACATGACATCTTTGTTAAAATAGCCTCCCCCACCATGCTTTAGCCATACCGGATGTTCCTAACATGGCATTCACCAAGTCCATTAACGTCCGGTTCTTTCTTTTCGGCAACCCCATTAGATTGGGGCGAATGTGGAGGTGTCCGTTCATGAATTATTCCATTCTCCGCACAGAGAAAAGGTCAAACTCATTGGAAAAATACTCTCCACCACGATTAGACCTAACACGCTTGATTTTTTTTTTTCTAATTGGTTTTCTACCTCAGCCTTATAAGTCTTAAAACATTCAAACGCCTCATCTTTAGATTTTAGAAGGAACACATAGCAAAGTATTTAGTTGCATCATCAATTAAGGTCATAAAGTATCTTTTTCCTCCTTTTGTCAACACACCATTCATTTCACAAAGATCAGAATGAATGAGCTCTAATACTGTCGTGCACCTCCCGTCTATAGCCTTGTGTGGCTTACGAGGTTGCTTTGCTTGCACACATGCTTGACATTTAGAGCCTTTGACTATAGAAAAATTCAGAATTAAATTCATAACGGATAGACGCGACAAACAACCAAAGTTAATGTGACACAAACGTGAATGCCATATATGAGCCACCGAATTGTTTGAATCACACACATGGTTCACAACTTTATTACAGAAATCGGAGAGTGAAAAGCGGAACAAGCCTCCATTTGTCATAGCCTTTGCCAATGAATTGGCCATACCTCAAAATGACTACTTTATTCGACTCAAATACCAGCTTGAATCCATCTCGACACAAGAGGGATCCACTAACGAGGTTCTTCTTTATTGAGGGCGCATGCTGCACGTTCTTGAGCCGCACGATCTTTCCCGAAGTGAACGGATCGACCGAACCAACACCAAGAACGAAGCATGCGAGCCATTCCCCATCATGACGGTTGAACCTCGTGCGACACTGGTAGGAAGAAAACATAGAGATATCGGTACAAACATGAATATTGGCACCTGTATCTATCCACCGGTCATTAGATTGACATACAGAAAATACACTAGGTAAAGAATTACCATACCCGGATCCGCTAGGATCGCCAATAGTCACGTTGGCGATTTACGCCCCTGGCGATTCTTCTTGATGCCCTTGCGGTTCTTGCACTTCTTGGCGAAGTGTCCGGTCTCACCGCAAACAAAGCACACAACTTCATCCATGTTCTTCTTCTTCTTGAACCGAGTAGTCTCGAACAACCTTCGCTTGTTCTTGCCAGCGTCTTTGCATCACATTGGCTATTTGGACTGTTCAGGTGCCTTTGGTGGAGCATCCTTTGCCCGAGCCTTCTCTTCAACATCAAGACCGCCAACGGATCCTCAACGAGAGATCTTACTGTCTTTTATGTTTCGGAGTCGTGGAAAAGTTCCTCCAAGACGGAGGCAACTTGGCAATAATGCCACCGGCCACAAACTTATCGGGCAAAACATGTCCGAGCTGTTCGAGTTCCCTCACAATGAGTTGGAACTCATGAGCACATTCCACGACCGAACGGTTTTCAACCATTTTGCGTCGTGGTACTTCTCCATCACATACGGCTCGTGTTCCGGCATCTGCAAGACCGAACTTGTGTTCAAGTGCCTCCCACGTTCAGAAGCACTCTTGATGTTCATGTAAACATCACACAGCCTGGTCGAGAAAACGCCAAGACGCATCCGACGAAAATCGTCGTAGCCGCGATAAACTCTTGCACCTCTTTCTCGGATCCGAGAGGTAGTACGGGAGGATTACCTACGACCCAAAAACACGCCCATAGCGATTCGACCACAATCGAGCCCTCGTCGCCACCTCTTAAAATTCACACCCGGTGAATTTCTCCGGTTTCATCGCATCGGTATATCCCTTAGTCATCGCTAAATGCCTATCGGGTTTTTGGATTGTTGGAAATAAAAAGCAATTTAGCGATGCAAAAAATAATTCGACAATAAGGAAAAGACCAACAACATGAATATGATTTAACACCAGCACTAAGATCCGAGGCGTAGCCGCTCTATCTAGTGCGAACGACAGAAGAGAAACGAAAAACGAACAACAAAGAAAGACAAGACATCATTACGGTGGGGGGATATCGGGCGCGTAGGCTTAAGGCGAAGACGAAGACGTAGCGCACCGCCGACGGAGATCGGGATCGGCGGCGGCGGCGTAGAGGGAAGAAGACGCCCAGCGAAGTCGCGACGGCGCTTCCCAAAAACCCGATACGCCCCCTACCCCGTGCGAGGGGACGCGAGGAGACGTAGGCTTCGGAGCTCGCTCTCCCGGCACCGATGGCACGTCGGCGACGGGATGGGGAGGACAGCGGCGGCGCAAAGACTGTGGAACGGGAAGAGATGAATTCTCGTGTGGAGGACGGCGTCTCGTCCCTTATTTATACACGCGTCGCAGCTAAGGAAAGCGATTAGCCGCTTAATCACGGCGTTGCGGTAATTGTCCTTCCGTTTGTACACTTACCATAACGTGAGAATAATTGCTTACCAAATAGGCCAGCGCAATTTTCTCCATGCATGCAAAAATATCAAGTGACAAAAGGAGGCCGCGCACCCGCAAGGGCGGAGGCCCGAAATCGCCGGACCATTCACGCCGCGATGTCGTGCGTGCGCGCCCATTGGCCCCGCCCCGCCCGCCCCGCCCAATTTCAAAGCCAGGCGGGGCGGCGGCCAGCGTGTGGTTCTTCCTTTTCCTCTCCTCATCCATAGCTTCAACAAGAATGAGATAGCTCAACTATTTAAGTTGGCCTCACTTCTCTTGAAGTAGCAAGGTGAGACTAAAGTCCTCCACCTTTCCATATATACATGCATGTGTGAGTGGGCCTTTGGGATTTATATGGAATTGTTTGGCCCATGGCCCAAAACATCTAACAGTTACATGAAAAACGAAGCTACATATGAAAAGGAATTCTAAAAAGAAATATTAATTAGATTTTTATAGTCTACCTAATAATAAAGAGGCAAAATTTCAGCTTATTTTTTTGGTCCATCCATTTTTTTCGTCCATCGTACTCTAACTATAACTCCATGAACATGGAAATTATCTCTTCTGTATATAAAGCCACTTGTGGGCGAGGAGTCCCGTGAGACCGTCAACTTTAAGTCAGTAGGCGGTATTTAACTCCCGAGACAGTATTTGACTCCTAGCTACATGCGTTACATGAAAAACGAAGCTGCATATGAAAAGGAATTCTAAAAAGAAATCTTAATTAGATTTTTAGTCTAGACGTAGATAGGTAAAAGATCTGTAACAAAGATACATAGGAATAGGAATTCTAAATAGGTTTTATTAATCTAGACGTAGATAAGAGCAGATAGAAGATCTACAGTTTTTTTGTTTGTTTATGCAATAATGTCGTGCCCTATTGGAACTCTTTAAAGACCAATACTTGCTTTGCTATCTGTATGTATGCCGGATTGGCCTTTGGGAGCTGTCTTCCTTTGTTTATTCCGTGTATATTGGCCAATGGCCGATTTTCATTGTTCGAATATACACCTTCAGGCGGATTGATTGATTTTTATTTTGTCCATTGGCCGATTTCCATCATCCTGAATATTACATCATTTGGCCAATTGGTTGATTTTTATTTCTAGAGCCGACTAAGCCACCGTCCATGAATTTTATCCCGTTGCTATTTTATTTTTTTATACAGATATTTGCCATCAAGTGTCAATAAATAAATGACAAAAATCAAAATAAAATAAAAAATTCTAATACAAAATGTCACAAAAAATCATGGTCATTCGAGGCATTAATCCTTGGTAAAAATATAGATTTTCACAATTTTACTTCAAAGTAAAATTTATAGTGAACTAAAATTTTAAGATGTTTGTTCTCCGATCTAAATAAATTTATAGTTCCTATAAATATTTGATAGTTCATTTTTTACCATTACAACGAAGACGTATGTGCTAGATATCTATTCATCTATAACTATATCTGAACTATTACTTCTTTTGTCTAATATTAAAGGGCCAAAATTTCATCCTCTTAACCACTCGAACAACAGAGTTTCTTGTGCCCCGCTTACACCATCCTACTCATGTTTTTATAGCGATGACAGATACGAAGTCTGATGATTTCAATTCGTACTGGGCCATGCCCTCTGTATCTCGTATGTGACCTAGAAACATGAGCCATATGATACCAGCGAGTTAGCTAGAACAACTGGTGTCTACCAATGACACGTAATCTGATTCTAATACGTATTAGATCCTGTTGCAACGCACGGGCATATTTGCTTATTAATAAAGAGGCAAAATTCCAGCCTATTTTTTTGGTCCATCCATTTTTTTTTCTATCTATCTCTCTCTCTAACTACCGGACAGTTGCCAAACTTATTTATGTAACCCGTGCTCATACGAGTTAGAATAGCTCTTGTTCAACGCGATACGGAATTTGATTCCAAAACAGACATAGTTACGGATTTTAATCCAAATATATTCTGGTTCATAAACCAAATTCAAATATAAAAAGAGTAAAAATCTATTCGAGTATAAACCACCACAGCGAGTTTTATAATTTTGTTTTACTTATTTTTTTCTTTTTGGCCATAGAGACCAACGAGAGGACCGAACGTTCGGACTCATCAGCCATTAATTTGTTCCTGATTCTTTTTTCTCAATTTTGTCGGTTACATTTTCAAAAAACCATATTTATAGAAGCAAAAAAGATACTGGTCTTTACAGGGAGTTATAGAGACGTGCAAAGCAATTGAGGCAAAATTTCTGCCTTAATTCGTCCTTCTCCTTTGACTAACTCTTGAACGTAATCTGTTAAAGAGTTGGAGACAGAAACCAATCACGTTACGGTCACTTGTGTCCTGCCATAAAAGAAAACAAACGGTTCCTTTTGCACGGCGCCTCATGTCGCTTGCGGCGTGCATGCGTCGTGGTCGAAGAGCTCCACGCGCAGGCACCGGTGCAAGCGAGGACTGCATACGAGAGACAGCATTGGCGAGCAGCTTCCTAGAGGCGGCGAGGTGGGGTAGAAGAGGAACTCCGCTGGCACAAGGCGGACAGAGAACAGCTTTAATTTCGGGCTGCGGTGCGGGCGAGGGCCTTCTGAGATGTGGCGCGGTCCTTCTGAGCGATGGCGCGAGCGAGGATCTTACTACTTCTTAGACGGCGAGCAACTTTCTAGCAGCGGCGCTGGCGAGGACCACGAGCCACTGGCACATGCAAACAACTTCCGAGCGGTGGCGCGGGGACGTCGAGGGCCTTCCGAGTTCGGAGCGACGACGCGAGAGTGGATCTTGCAAGCGTCAGGGCGAGGACCGGCCCCTCCTAGGCAGGGCAGCGGATGAGTAGATCTCGGTCTCTCGCAATTTCTCTTAATCTCTTAATCCTATATCAACTGAAAAAACGAGAACTTAAAAGAGAAGTTGTATATGCATGACATGTGAGCACCAAAATCATGAGAGGATAGACGTAGTTGATATGGTCTTTAAAAGGAAGCCATGAGACTCGATATTTAAATGTACATCTCCAACAACTCCTCAAATCAAGTTGCTATCCTTATAAATTTGGCAAAAGCACAAAAATTGCTCTCCAACAACTCCTCAAATCAAGTTGCTATTTATCCAAACTTGGTATCTAGGGGTGCCGCACGCGGAAAAATACGCACGCGGGTCGACTTGCTATCGCGAAAAAGCTCCGTCGCCGGCTCCTCTCCCGCTCGAGCATGGCGTCTCCCGCACGCGCGAAGCTCTCGCCTCCCCGCGAAATTCATCTCCCGCGGAAATAAAGGACGGATCCTCTTCTGTCCGCGCCGACGATGATCGTCTCGCGACGTCTCCTCTTCCCGTCGTTGACGTTCTGACGATCCCGCGAGGAAGGTCGTCGCGCCGCCGTCTGCTAGGGCTAGGGCGCCGTTCTGTAGTTTTTGACGGCGACCCAGGGTAGGGCTACGGCGCCGCCGCTCCAGTTTGAGCGTTGGTTTCGTCGCCTCGCCGGCCTGTTTGTGGCAGAACCTTCTAAATTATATGGCCCACAAGCACCTGACATTGTCCCTAAGACCTTCGTCAGCCGTATTTGCGTACCATATAACCTAGAAAGTTCCGTCGGATGGATCCCAGATAAACCACGATTACTCCAGGATCGATACTTACAGAGACATCACAGTATTACAACAGTTTTCATATATAAATACCAGAGTAGCGGAAGACTTACAATAACTTAATTTACAAACCTCTTGTAAAACTTATACAAACAGAGTGTTATTATTACAAACCAGCGGAAGTATCATTATATACTTTATTACAAACCACGCAACAAAAGTTGCCCTGCCCAAAGGCCACTCAATTCACTCCTCGTCAGTCACTTCTTCGATAACTGTCATACAACAAGGGCCGTAGCACTCTTGTCTATGCGGTTCACCTGCAACAGGGGTTGAACAAGCCCTGAGTACAAAAAGTACTCCGCAAGACTTACCCGACCAAAAATTGGGGAGAAGACTCAGGAATGTTGGCTAGTAGGAATCAAGGTGAGGCTTTAGCAAGATCAAAGGACACCCTTTTGCAAAAAGAGACTAAGCCAGTCCTTACGAGATCAATCACTTGTCAAACACATGTCGGATTCAAACCTTCCATTCTCACACTTTCATCATTACTACGATCTTTGGTGCAAGGATCACGGCTCCCATATCGTGGAGCACACGACGATTCGAATCGCTTTATATACCCGGTGGGGCTTCTAGCCACACGATATATGCAGGACCAAACATCTTACATATATCAACTCACACTTGCATTTCTCCGCACCGAACGGGTCCTAGCCACGAGAGTACAAGTACACCATCTCCCTACGCCGCCCGGTCCTAACCGTCGACGGGTGCACTTTCGCGATGTGGGTACACGCTACTTCCGTCCCGGTGTCCGTTCTCGCATGGATCATACAAGGGAGCTTACCGCCATTAGCATGCGACTAGTACTATCCAATAACCTCATGATCCAAGGGCCAAGACAACGAACGGTGCTTAACCGACTCACAAGTGGACGACACTACACCGGGGCACTAGCCCTTCCCCGGTGCAAGTCACTCCACCCGGTTTCGATTTATTCATCATCATGCTCTTGTGGTGTATCCTTGACCCCGTCGGAACAAGGATAGACGACAAGCAACATCAGGTTTTCGTAAATTCCCTTCAGGGAGTATTGTTATCACCTTTCGAAAACAATTCATCAAAACCTACACTAATAGCAAGGCTAAGCGCAACTAAGCATTTCGAAATCAAAACAGGTGTACAGGGTAATGTATCAAGGTACGGTAAATGCATCAAAGTAGGATATCACTCAACTCTTACACCTAATGCATTATATCATCACATGAAATCATAAAAACTTTTCGAAATACAAGGATGGGTTTGGATGAATCCGGGGCTTGCCTTGGGGCTCGACGAAGTGGGGCTCAGTTACCCAATCACCAGGATCAGATCCAACCTCTTCGGAAACCAGAGACGGCTCGACCTCCTCCTCAGACCCGACAGCTACACGATAAAGATGCATGATTACAATGCAATAAACAAAAAAGAGCATGCGATAATGATGCAACGATTATTAACCTATCTTGAGTACAACTTTCCTTCACGGTAACCTCGCACTAAGAAGGTATAACTAGCGTCGACGACGACGGACTAACGATACGCAATCAACATGAAATGCCGAAGGTCATTAGGGTTAATGACCTAGGGTCATCACTCAATACCAAAATCAAGCAACCCTAATAGTGATTAAGGGTGATTACTAATTTATTGACCATTTTTACAGTTGTTGAAAGCCACTAATTAACTTGCTAATTGGGAATTAATTAAACCCTAACTAATTAAAGAATTTAACTAATTAAACATGATTAATTAAGGAATTAATTAAGCCTAATACCAAACTTTATCAAAACAGGATCAAACTTCATAATTAAGATCATCATCACCTAATTAGCACACAAAACAAATTTCATAATTTTTGGACTTATATTTTAATTATTAAAAATCATGGAAGTTGTATTTATTAATTTAAAGGAGCAATTTTTCATTGCAACCAACAGTTACTGAAAAAAATAAAGTTAGTATTTTTTATTGACAGAGCATATCACAAGGAGCACACACATATTTTTATTACCATTTTATCTGCCCAAAATAAATTAATACAAAAAGATGAAAACTGACTTTTTGGAAAAGAAAAAGAAAAAAAGAAAAGTAAAACTTCTTTCTCGCGGCTTCACTGTGCGGCCCAGCAGCCCAGCTCGGCCCGCTCCGGCAAGACGCGCGCGCGGCCCGCGCGGCTCTCCTCCTCTCCCAGCGCCCGCTGACAACATGTCTTCGGCCCGCGCGTCCTCTCTCTTTCCTTCCTTTCTCCGACGGAGAATCAGTGCGACAATGGCAAGGCGATGGCGTGAGCTCGCCAACGCGGCACCTCCGACGCGACCGACCTCACCGGCGGACTCCTCTCGTCCTAACGCACCCGACAAGCTACTACACACCCTATGCCAACCCTGGGAGCACCCAGACGGTGGTCATGGCGGTCACGGCCGACGCCGCGGTGCACGGCGGCCGAACCAACCAGGGCGCTCCGACGTCGTCGAGCACACCAACCGACTGGGGAACTTCAAACTAACTCGCAGCGACGCGAAAGCGACTCGGAGCCGAGGGTAGGGCGAGGAATGGCGATGGCTTACCCGGCGGCGGTGACCGTAAAACGATGAAGACGACGGCGCAGCAAAGGGCGACTCAGACGACCTCGCGGTGTAACTAGTGGCCCAAGGTGTGCGCAAAGGAGCTGCGGAGTTGTGTGCAAGCTATCAAAACCGAAGGACGAGCGTGTTGCGGGGAATTGGACAGAGAGGCGACGATGGCCGACGGTGAGCAAAGTGAGGGAGAAAAGGAGAATTGGCGGCCCGGCGGTGGCTTTTATAGACCAAGAACGAGCTGGGACGGGTGGAGGGTGATGTCACGACGCCGGCGAGGTGGTTGGCGGCGCGGGAAAGGCGGGAAAACGCGAGAACGGCCACGGCGGCCCTCGGCCGGCCGGCCGGCATGGGCGCCGATGAGGTGTCCCCCCTGCCTCATCGTAGCGAGCCGGCACATTTTTCCATTTTCGAAATTTCTTTTTAAAATTTGAACTGTTCACAAAAATATCCCAAAAATACAGATTGTTCCAAATTTTGTGCTCTACAACTTTTATTAAAAGAGTTTGGTCAGATTCAAATTGGTTTTTGAATTTGAACTTCAAATTTGAATTTAAAGCAAAACCCTAACTTTAGGGATTTTAAAATTACTTTCAAATTTTGAATAAAAGATGAAAATCTCCAAAAATAAAAGTTGTTCCCTTTCTCAAGATCTACAACTTTCATTTAGGAAGTTTTTCATGAAACCAAATAATTTTTTGAATTAGAGTTTAAAACTCAAAAGGGGGCAATTTCTAATTCAAACAACTTTTGAAATTACTTCAAATTTTATTCAAAAACTTGAGAAACTTTATATACCAAAGTTGTAGAGCTCAAAGAGATGCACAAACTGTATTTTTGGAGTTTTCCCAAATTTTGAATATTTTGAGGTGAAATGGTAAAGGGGGCAAAAACACTTTGAAAATCTCCCTTTTTGAAAGGTTTTTCAAATTGAATCTTTGGGCAATTAATTAATGATGTTGTGGCACTTTTCAAACCCAACCAATAGTACATTTTCAAAGTACAAAATTTATACTTTGAAATAGTGCCATTGGTTGGCAACTTTTATTTATAAAATTAATTATGGTTAGCTCATCAAATTTGAAAGTGATATTCAATTTCCAACCCTTAGCCTCTCAAGCTAGGGTTTGAGATTTGAATTTCAAATTCAAATTTGATTCTTTCTTACATCTCATTTGACTTGTAAAACATGTTTGGGGTGGGAGTTAGGGTTAGCCAAACACTTGCAAACATCAAGGTTGGTTTTAGTGATTATTTTTATAACCAAAATTAAAATTGTGAGTGGAATTTAAATATCAACACATACACATGTGACATAGAAAAGCTCAAATCAAACCCTAGAATTGTAAACTCATTTTAAATATTTGATTTAGGGTTCTCTAATCATGGATGCTTATGCAATGATGATGATGACCGGGGGTTTTGGTTAACGTAACACGGGGTGTTACATCATTCCGATTGGCGCTTGGCCGCAGCCGCCGCCGCTGGGTGTGCCGTTGCGGCACCGGCACGCTGCTGCTCGGCCCCCTCGTGGCGACGCCGCCGACGCCGCTGCTTATCGGCCGTCGCGGCGGCCAAGACCACCGCCGCCGAGAACCTCGCCTCGGCACCGCACCGCACCACGGTCCTCTGCGATCTAGTCGTCATCATCGGCGTCGTAGCATCAGAACCCCTGCAAAACAAACCAACTAGCAAACTATCCAGTTGTGCCGCTGCTAGGTCAGAGTGAGATACTGATCATACATACTATGCCCCTGCTACTATATCATGGATACTATACTACAATGTTCGTGATCTGATCTTGTCTTGTATTTTTTCTATAAATTTTTTTGTAAACTGATTAGGATGGAAGGAGAAGAGGTAGATCTCTTGTCTGACATTCTTCTCAATGGAGAATGAGTTCATGTTGCTGAGCTTGTCTTGTTCAGCTCATCTATTATTTATCGTCCTTTGGAAACGTTTGTTTGTTCCAAGTTTAAGTTCATGTGTGAGATTTATTTGAACGTCTATATATGCATCTGTTGAATGGTTAGCCTATGTGTATGAGTTCTGAAATCTACGTCAGTATGCATGCTACTGAGCTTGTGTCTTGGTTGGATGTGCATGGTCTTGTCTGCTGGTCTTGTCGCCGCTGGTATGCGCAAGCTCGCTGGCCGGCAACCGCTCGCTTTCGCCAAAAAATTTGAAGTGACAGACAAGATCATCTGCCGCTTTGTCGTCTTTGAAGCGAAGCCTCATGCAACCAAATAGTCGCGGAGCGGCGTCTACCGCGAGGAGGCGTATACTAGGTGGGCCTTTTTGATTTTTACCAAGTTGAAATAGCAAATTGTTGGAGAGAGATCTTTTTTTTCACTTGCCAAATAAAATAACAACTTGCCAAAACTCAAGATTTGATAAGTGATTTTTACCAAACTCTTGGAGATGCTCTAACACATGGATAGTACATAAAAGTTAAACTTGTGATATCTACATGCTGCTTTGGAACTGGAGAGAATCTTTCAAGGTTGTAATTCAATTGTATATAGGCTAACGTTGATCCTCTTATAATATTATTGCCAATATTAGCTTAGGTATCATGGTTATACTAAAACAGTTATAGTATCATGGTTATAATAAAAAATTTATAGTTTTGAATTTTAGACAAAAAAAGTAAAGCATATATAAAGCATAAATATATGTGTATCATTCTTATCTTTATTTTTTTATATAAAAAATTAATTATTTTCACCCGTTGCAACGCACGGGCTTGTTTTGCTAGTTTAGATCTAAAATACTTCTACGATAATATAGTACCCTACCAAACATACCCATAATAAATATAAAAAAAAAAGGGTTGAACAATTAAATCAATTATTATAGCATTACCTCAAAAATACCCCCTCTGTCTCTCGAAAACTATAACTTTTAGAGTTGTCCTAAGTCAAAATTTTTAAACTTTGACCCAACTTCTAAAAAAATACTAAGATTCATGGTATCAAATAAGTATCATTTGATTTATCATATAATATATTTTTATCAGATACTCATTTTATATCATAGATATTGATGCTCTTTTTTATAAAATTAGTTAAATTTAAAAATATTTGACCGACATGGATTTTAGAGCTGTAGCTTTTAAGGACAGGGGGAGTAGCTTTTTTTTAAGGAAAAAAAGAGGAGGGGGGGAGGCATCCTTGGCCCATATGGGCGTGCGACCACTCAGGCCACACAGTTCAACAGGCCAAGCTAACATAAGTACCCTTCTTTATTTTACGATTCTGGCCCACCGAGATTTTCACCTCCATCCGTCCATCCTAGGTTCATCACTTCTCTTATTTCATCCCTAGTCTGCCCTCTTCTTTTGAGCTGCAAAACTTCGTTGGTCTCCGAATTCTCACGACGCCAGTTGCATAATCAATACACTTATTCATTTTCAGTGTCCATAGTTTAGAGAAAAAAAATAGCTACTTCTATGTTCTATGTATTTTTGATGAATTCCAGTTCATAATTTTCAGAATAGTAACTACTGGCCATGGATTATTAATAACGGGTAGCCTAAAAAAAACCTTTATCTGATACCACTAGCTAGAGTTCCTTTGGAACCTAAGAATTTTAGGCCTTGTTCTCTTTACATGCAAGTTGCAAGTTTTTGCACTCTCTCTCCATCACATCAATTTATACCCGCATATATGGAGCATTAAATGTAAGTAAAAAACTATTTATACAGTTTAGTTGTAAATCACGAGACGAATCTTTTGAGCCTAGTTAGGCCACGATTAGACAATATTTATCAAATACAAACGAAACGCTATAGTGCGGGGAATGCAACTTATTTGCGAACTGAACAAGGCTTACTCCAGTTCTTGACTTCTTGTAGGCTTGTAGGTCTAGTACGCCTGATGCGCGTCTATCTCATGATCCGATGGTGGCTAACAAAAGCATCGATGATTGGATGTGGAGCCAACGCGCCGATGGCCGATGGCGTGCGCAAAAGAAAGAGCATGCCGCAGGAGCGAGCGTTCCAGATCCGCTTTTCGATTCCACGATGGCTTTCCTCCTCTCTTTCCCATCCATCCCAATTCCTTCGAGATGGAGTAGGCCGATATAGCCTAGGAGACATACATATCATGGGATATCTTCCTTTGCTAGATCTCCGACGGCGACGCGCTCGCTTTCGTGTCAATTCTACGTCCGCCTCGCCAGCCCAGCCCCCAGACGTGCCCGGCACTTCGCGGGAAGAAGGAAGGGGAAAAAAAAAAGAGATCCTTGCGTTGCGTCTCCACAACTCCCTCCTCGGCGGCTCGACTTGCCTCTGCGCCAACGGCCTGCGCCGATTTTCGCGGGAGTTTGGCGTGCGGCCCGCCGGCATGGCGAGGGAGGACGGACGCGTACGGGCATCAATAATTCAACAGCAACGCGGGCCGACTCAGCACACAGTCACTCGCCCACCATGCTCCGCTCCGCTACGGCCTCTCCGACACCCCGGAACACCCAGCTCCTGGCAACCATGTGCGAGCGGCGCGAACTCCCGGCACGCCACGCCGTAGCGCTGCCAGAGTCCCCAGACGTGTCGAGGGCGCCGCGCGGCAGCCATCGCGGTCGCGGGAGGCCAAAAAAGGTGCGGCTGCTGGTGGTGCTGGTGCGGCGCAGGCCTCAATAATGGGCATCGCGGCGCCTAACCCGACCGGCCGATCGCCCAACGGACACAGGCGATTGCTCCGTCGCCAACGCACGACGCCGATGGGGGAAAGGGAAAGGGAGAGGCTGGACACGTCCGTCCCAACCATTCGCTCGTGGATCGCATCATTTAGGCCCCGGCTGTGGAAAGATGCCCGTTTTCTAATTTTCCGTATATATATATGGGAGCATTTCCGTTCACTCAATCCCGGCCGCCGGGCCCACGAATAGATCAGCATCTTGCCGTGCCCTTTGTTAAATCTGTCTCCGAATCCTGCCGCCTGCCGCCTGCCGGGGCCAACCAATCACAATCTGCTCCCGCTAAACGTGCTCTTAGCACTAGTCACGGTCAGTATTCCAGAAGTAAACTCCTTTATGCTTTTCAAGCTTCCTCCGTGGTGATGCGCCAATTTCTTTCCGCACCTATCGCCTCGTTAATCTATAGTTTAGTCAAAGGATAGAATCGACACTTTTACCATGTTATTAATCAACGGCCAAAAAGTTGCGATTAACGATTGGCCCTACATTGTGCATCTAGCATGCTACAAGGTGCCAGGATCCAACAATTCGCTGTTCATGTTGCATGTTCCAACTGGCTTTAATTCCTCATTTGAGAGATAAAAAGCGTCTATTGATTATATTCATCTGATTAGTAACTACTATTAATGCTAAATCAAGATAGAAGGACGGTAAAAATGGGGGAGAAATTAGGTTGGATTTCGAAAGGGCTAAAAGGAAGCAATCATGGAGCATATGATTTTGCTCTGCTCCAAGAATCATCTCATATCCCCCCGCGGAGATCCACGACGACCACGCTGACATTGTCGGCGCTCCGCCGGGCCAGCGCCAGCTTCGCCAGCAGCATGGCCGCGTCGGAGCACGCCTTGTCGGAGTCCTCCTTGCTCACGCCCTTGACAACCGCGGGCCCGTCCTCGGCGTCCGCGTCGGCTGCCGGGAGGGCAGCCACGCCGTTCGGCCGGGCGGCCGGCGCCGGCGGGCCGTTGCTGCGGAAGCACGCCCGGACGACCTCGCACGCCATCTCGTTGGTCACGACGTCCCACAGGCCGTCGCTGGCCAGGATCAGGCACTCGTCGTCGTCGGTGCGCTCCGTCACCGTTACCTCCGGCTCCGACGACACGAACGGCTTCAGGTATCCATCGCCTGCGCGCGCATAAGCCGGTCAGTTCAAATCCAGCGAGTGGCCCCCCAGAACGACACCGGTGGCAAGGGCAAGTCAAACTAGAGCTCACCTATGGCTCGAGACATGGCGAGGACGCCGAGAACGCGGGCACCATCCCAGTAGATGACGCGGCCGCCCGCCGCCTCGATGCGCGCCAGCTCGTCAGGTCGGTCAGGCTGAACGAATCAGGAAATTGAGCACGTCAAGCTCGTGGACAAGCTTCGAAGACGCGGGAGGGGAGGAGGCAGCGCGCCCCGTGAACCGTGACGCGCGAGAGCAGTGTCGATACAGACCTTGTGGTCGACGGAGAGCGCAACGGGGACGCCGGCGCGCGAGAGGACGGCACGGGAGTCTCCGGCGTTGGCGACGACTACGTGGGTGGGGCTGACGACGGCGACCACGGCGGTGGACCCCACGTGATCGCAGCGCAAGGGCATCTGCTGCTCACACCTGCAGGCGGGCTCGTCGCGGCTGCGGCTGGTCGCCCAGCTGGCGGCCTGCTCGTCCAATCGCGCGAAGCTCCTCTCCATCACGCCCTTCCACGCCGTCTCTCCGCCACAACCTGCCTTCCCGTGCTCGTCCGCGACCACCTCATGCATCATGTCCTGGCACAGCGTTGCTACCTACAGTGATGGCGCGAAACTGCGATCAGCATACAGAACTTGTGCAGAGAGATTCAAATTCGCTCGCATGAGCGCGCGTCGTGTACTATGCCGTACGTGTGAGCAGCCGTGGCCGTCGAAGACGCCGAAGAAGTGCTGCTTGCTGGTGCCGGGCAGGAAGTCCGGCCTGATGGAGACCGTGTCCTCCATCTCGCGGCGCCGGCCGCAGACGGAGGTGACCCCGAACCTGGGCAACTGCTCCGGCAGGGCCGGCCTGTCGGAGTCCAAGCCCGCGTCGTCGGGGTCGGGGCAGGAGCCGGACAGCGTGCGCGCCAGCCTCTGCCGCTTGGCAGCGCGGGCGTCCTCCGCGACCGGCGCCTCGGGATCGCTCGCGATGCGGAACTTCCTGATCTCCAGCCTGCGTCGCCTCCTCTCTAACGCGGAGGAGGCGACTGCCACCGCGGCGGCCGCAGCGGCCGTGGCGGAGACTGAAGCCGCAGCCACGGCGGTTGCCGGCGTGGCCTTGGCTTCCTCGCAGCAGATCTCGGCCATTGGAGACGAGCGAGCAAGTGGCGCGTAGGCGCGTCTGGCAAAGCCCCAGGCTACCGAGATTTTCTCTCTGTCCGCCCGCCGAGCACGTCGCCGTCGCCCTCGGAAATTGGCGGGAGGCCTAGACTAAGCACGCTTCCCACGCGAAGCAAGGCAGGCGAAGCCCTACGCTGTGTCCACCCGGAAATGGAAGCAATGGAAATGGAAATAGTAGCAGCAGCAGCAGCAGCAGCAAGTGCAGTGCAGGCGCGAGGCGAAACGGGCACGAAGGCTTTGGGGGCGGTGAGGAGGCGAGGCGAGGCGGGCAGGGGCAGGGGAAGAGGTGGCGAGGCGGGCAGGGGCAGGTGCCCGTCGCCGTCACGGGCAGCGCCTCGACAGGTACAGTTGTTGCGACGTGGTCCTGGTCCGGCGCATCGGGGCCGTCCGTCCCGGCAGGATCTGGACGCGTGTTGGTATCCTGCTCGGCGCGGTTGACACGTGGTGTCCATCGGCCTCCGATGCATGCGGGGCCCACGAGGGAGTTGATGGTAACGGCGACCACGACGCCGGTGTTATCGCCTAATCCCCGTGCTGCGCACACGTGGCGCTCCCTGGTGGGGCAGTCCGCCTCGGCAGCTGATTAATTGATGCCTAGTGCGGTCCCCACCACATGGGCTCTGTCCCTTGGGTTGCCCAGAAAATATCTGGGCTCCATTTTGCTCCTCCCTACCACCCAATGACATGTGGGGACAGGTCGAAGCATTGCCCACCTGCCAGGGAGAAAGAGTCCGAGGGCGGGTGCGTGAGGGAGCGGGTGTGGTCGTGGAGAAGGGACACGTGGTCTGGGCGGTCGCAATCAGTTATCAGTGGGAGGGTGGTCGGTCGCGGCACGGGTGGACACGTGTAGAGGGGCTTGCGTGGGGGGGAGGCGGGCGGGCGGTGGTTGGGCGCTGGCGTGGCCACGTTGGTGGTGAGGGAGGTGAACCTGGGGGAAAAGCGAGGCGCACGGAGAGAGAGGCCACGCCGTGCCGAGATCTGCGGATCTGCCGCTGCACCGGCTGGGAGTCCGTCCGGTGTGGCGCACGCCGCGGGGTGCCTGCTGCCCAAAGTGCCGAGCGCCGGCGGCCCGGTGCACTGCATTAGTCAGTCCCAGTGGGAGTTTCATAGTACAGTTTCAGTCTTATAAAACTCTCTCTACCCCTATTTAAACTTTTTACGGTCTCTCTCTTAATAAATCCGCGCCACATATTTTATTTAATGCCCATGAAACTCTATGAAACCCCCATTGAGATTAGCCTTAGGCCCGGTGCTGAGTCACCCGCCGGTCGGCTCGGCATGGGAGGAACAAGGCTGGCGCGCACTTCTACGGTGCCGCGGCCACGCGTCGAGTCGTCTAGATGAACCACTTCTAGGGCGTCCGCAATGGTAATAGCTAGTACTGGCTACGTAGTCAACTGACCATGGAGGTGAGAGATAAGAAAAAGACTATTTTATATTATTGGGTCTACATGCTCCTCTCATATATTTTTAGGCCATGTGAAATAGATAAGCTATTTGCATATAGCTAGTGAGCACTCTCTCTCCTACTTTTTGCTTGCCATGTCACGTCAAGATAGTTAAATAGCTAGCCATTGCGGACGCCTTATTATACTCTTAGCTGGTACCCGTACACGCTACACCGTAGCTCGGCGCAGCTACAAGGTGCCTCCTCCTTCCATTAAAGGAATGCAACTATGAGTTAGAGCTGTCCAGAAACGAATATAAGTAGTACTAGGAACACCGGCGCAGCTTTGCCGCGCCCTTCTTGGAGTGGGCCAGCCAATCGCCATCCTAAATATTGATTGAATGCAAATCTTTGTTTAGTATTATTATTCAGATGACCGTAGTGATTTTCAGCGTAGAGCTATATTCGTTTATATGGAATATGCAAGGGTTAAAGATAAAGTTAAAATTTATCGTGTTATGCATCGAGAAATTAATATTTGTAGTTAACTTACTTTTTTATTCAATGTCATATAGTTATCTTTTTCGATGTTGTTGATCGAAATGATATGAAAATGAATTGCAAAGGTTTATTGATATTCCGAGCAGATTGTAGTATAGAGGCAAAGGCTGCTTTTTTTTTTAGTAAATAGAAAATAAATCAGTAAAATATGTCATTTAACAGCAGGTTTAATATATTTTGTTAGCTTGCTCTGAGTTAGACAAAGGCAGCAAAGGTGGTTTCACAAATTTTGGGTAGATGCAGCTTCACTTATTCATTTAACAACTTAAATATGGATTTAACTTGGTTAAATAGTACTGCACATAAAAAGTTGTCAAACAGTAATATGACTTTAACATGTAGAGCATGGAAAGACAAGACTAATAAAATTGGTTTCATCAATTTTAGATATCTATAATTGAAGATATAAATTTTGCAAGATTGAGGAAGTTTTTAGTAATTAAAAACAGTGCCAAATCTTTTGTGAAGGCAGATATAAACATGCTGAACTTACACAAAAAGTTTCATCATCAAAAGATTAATTTTTTGGCAACGAAAATCATGCAACGAGCATTTTATCATTTATTGAGTGAACTTTTAAGCATTCGGAAAATATTGTTTTTGGCCAATACATATGTTTCTGGTGTAGATAACATCATAACGAAGCTAACAAAACAAGTTTCACATTTTTAGCATTTTTCTTTGAATTTCTATGCATTTTCAAAATTTCAGCCAGATTATTGATTAAAAAAAAAAAGAGGAAATCATATAGGACAGACTCTTTTATGCTAAGGCCCCCGAGAATTTTTGAAATTATTTTCTAATATAGCCGACACTATACGTAACTATTCATTTGAGTCACGAGATTTACATTGGGAATCTCGTAAAAGCTTCTAATCCATTTTTGGCCTTGCTTCTTCTTTCCTCAACGCACGGAGCGCAGAGGAGGCATTCGGTTGTGGCGGTTTTGGCCAGCGCCCGGCTTAAGCGGCGACGCTAAGCGCACGCCAGGTGCAAGCACTGGGCTGTGCCCGCGCAGCGGACGTCGCCACGGCCGGGCGGGCGAAGCCGGGCACGTACGCAGTGGCGTTAGCCGGCCGCTTTGCTTTATCATTCTTGCTCCGCACCGAGCTGGCCGGGCAGGGGCGAGCGGAGGCGCCGGGCGGACGCGGCGGGGCGCGGGGCGCCGGGCGGACGCGGCGGGCGCGGTGGCACGGGCGGGACCGGGGCCGCCGGGCCGGGCGGGGCGCTTGCCCGCGGCTGAGTCGCGACGGTCTTTTCTTGCCGGGACACGTGGGCGCGAATAAGGGTCGAGCTATGGTGCGACTTTCGTAATTGTAGTAAAGATGAGTAGTCTAAATTTACATTAAACAGTATTTATATTTATCTCCAAATTAGTATATTACAAAAGTAAATATAATGACATTTATTTTGTATCATAAGTGTTAGTAGTTTTTTACATAAATTTCAGTAAACTAAAAGTATTTTGGTTTCTAGGATTGTATTCACAAAAGTTTTTTTTATGTTACATCGGATATTATATAGGATGTCGAAGTGGTTTTTAGATATTAGTAAAAAGACAAATTACAGAACTCTGCAGTAAATTATGAGATAATTTTTATACTAATTAATTTGACATTAGTACATATTTACTATAATACATATTATTAAATTATAGATTAATTAAATTTAAAAATTCATTTTGTAAATAGTGAACTATTTATGTTTTTAGCTTTGTTGTGTCAAAAATTCAATAGAACAGGATAAATTTTTTGCCTAGCTCATCCACTGGGACCTGTAGTAGTAGCTAGGTGCGGTCTGTCAGTGCAGTGGGCAGCCTGTTGAAGGACCACAGTGACCGCCGTTTTCTTCGTGCTGGCATCGGATTGGCTATGACCTGGCAAGCATGGTCTCCAGTCAAGGAAAGGGGCTGAGAGATCAGATCAGTCAAATGCGCCAATAAAATTACCCTAGTCCTCTGTCATCACCTAGTGGAGGAGGACGAGCGTCGAGCCCTTCTTTTTCTTTTTTACCAGGGCGTAAGCATAAGTAAGGCCCTGTTTGTTTCGTTTAGTCCCTAAAATTTAGTCCCTAAAGTTTAGTCCTAGTGTGTTTGGTTCTAGGGACTAAAAGGGACTAAAAACGCATTAAAGAGGTGCATGTGCTCTCACAACTTGGCCTTTTAGTCCCTTTTAGCTCCCCCTTGCTGACTAAGGCCCTGTTTGTTTCCTTTAGTCCCTAAAATTTGGTCCCTAAAGTTTAGTCCTAGTGTGTTTGGTTCTAGGGGACTAAAAAGGGACTAAAAAGCAAGATTAAAAAGAGGTGCATGTGCTCTCACAACTTGGCCTTTTAGTCCCTTTTTAGCTCCCCTTCACGACTAAAGCTACTAAAATTTAGCACCTCCAAAAGCAGGGGGCGTTTAGAAGTTTAGGGACTAAAAACGGACTAAATTTTAGTCACTAAAGTTTAGTCCCGGTGAAACAAACAGGCCCTAAAAAGCTACTAAAGTTTAGCACCTCCAAAAGCAGGGGCGTTTATAAGTTTAGGGACTAAAACGGACTAAACTTTTAGTCACTAAAGTTTAGTCCTAGTGAAACAAACAGGCCCTAAATGCAACCATGTGCGCACGTCGTTGTGCGCTAGCTTAGCGATTGTGCTTTTTGCAAGTCGTATTAGTCAATTTCTTGGTGGCGTCTCTGCCTATAAACGTTTGCTCACTCTTTCAAACATACTCCCACCGTCCCTTTTTATTTATCGCCGTGGGATACGTGCCACAAGTTTGACTTGATTTATAGAAAATACGTACAATATTTATATCTCCAAATAATTTTATTAAAAAACTAGATCTAAAGATCTTTCCGATGATATTAATTATGATACTAATCGATGATATTTATTATTTATTAAAATTGCCGGCATTTATGTCTCGGGAAGTTTAAGCGACAAATAAAAAGGGACGGAGGGAGTACGCGGAGATAACTAAAAATACATAAAATCTTGTCACTCTGCTTGAAAGAAACAACAGCGTGACGTATGGACAAAGGGAATGAGCACCGAAGAAGAATTTTGCCCTAAAGATCATGGCTGACGCATTGAAAATCACTATCAATGACGAAGATGCTATGATGCAGGACTGCCTGCTGCCATTTGCTTTCTCCGCTCGGAATTCTGTTTAATTTATTTCGGATCCATAGAGAAAAACACCGTCCTAAAACTTGAGGTCGAGGTCTTTGTTAATTTTCTAAGGAAAAAAGAGTGTCCCTAGCGCATACATTCAGATGAATAACTGGAACCAAACATATGAGCGAGCATCTCGCTGAGTGCTACACAACTATCTCATGAGCTACCCACCTCGCCTTCTCATATTGGCGTGGCATGTCTTTCTCCACATATTGGTGTGTCTTTCTCTACACCAGCTGTTTCCACAATTCCGAAGGATTGAAAATTGGCGACATCGTCGATTCATTGCTCTAATTGTCCATGCTTAACGCCACTATTCTAAGACGCGCGTCATTATGAGTATGCCAAAACAAAGTGGATATCCACACTTCAGCTTTCTAAAGCATTTGTATAGAATGTGCCGACTATGTTTTAAATATTAGAGAGAGATTCTAGTACAAAACCATGCCACTAAACCTAGGCGAAAGCGGGAGAAAGAAAAAACAACGAGAATAATACCAGAAAAAGAGAATAATACTGAAAAATAGAGTAAAGAAGATAGGCGACAAAGAAAAAGACACCTTAAGCACCACGAGTTTTAATTTTTATGTCAATCAGAGCTTAACGTAATATTTCCTCCAAAGTTTCATATTGGGTCTAGTTCAAGTTAAAGTACATGACGAGTACAACTTATGTCCACATGGTAAAGTATTTATATATAAAAACTAGGATTAAGTCCACTTTTGGCCCCTCAACTATTGTGTTCGTCTAATTTTTCACCCTCAACTACAAAACCGTCTATTTTTCACCCTCAACTGTCAAAACCGTTCACTTTTGGCAAAGCGGGTTTTGACCGGGGGTTGAGCGGTTTTGCATATGGCATCAGAAGCGTTCTTCGACGTCGGCACTCCTTTTTAATTTGCGAAATTGATATCTTTTTATTCGGAGCTCCAAATATAGCAAATAATATATCAATTTTGATCGTCTCGACGATCTCTTTGCAATGGTGTACTCCGTTTTGTTGTTTGAGATAATTTTATTTCATGAAAAAATAAATACTTATACAAAACAAGTGAGAATAATTAATATTAGGTGTATATATATATGTCTCTGGTCAGTTTGATAGTTAGGATAGTGCATCCAGTATATCCAGTATACAATTAATATACGGCTGTACCTCATATATATGTATACGGTAGTACACATAATTAATATCATATCATTAATATACGACCGTATATCCAAGTATACGGTAGTACACACACACACACACACACACACACACACACATATATATATATATATATATATATATATATATATATATATATATATATATATATATATATTAATTATGTGTCTTGGATGCACTACCGTATATTAGCTAGAATATACATATACCGTATATTAGCTAGAAATATTTATTTTTTTTATGAAATAAAATTATCTTAAACAACAAAACAGAGTACACCATTGCAAAGAGCTCGTCGAGACGATCAAAATTGATATATTATTTGCTATATTTAGAGCTCCGAATAAAAAGATATCAATTTCGCAAATTAAAAAGGAGTGCTGACGTCATCGTTGACGTCAGCAATGCTACAGTGCCATGCAAAACCGTTCAACCCCGGTCAAAACCGCTCCTAGGTGCCAAAAAGTGAACGGTTTTGACAGTTGAGGGTGAAAAATTAGACGGTTTTTGTAGTTGAGGGTGAAAATTAGACGAACCCAATAGTTGAGGGGCCAAAAGTGGACTTAATCCTAAAAACTACTATTTAAAACGGCACCTCAGCCTGTGTGCTAATGTAATTTTCCAGAACTTAAGTTTGTATCTTTTGGACAGGTTCCCACCTAAGTTTGGAATTTTTAGACCACTGTTTAAAATTAAGACGTCATAATCTAAAAAGGGACCAAGCATATCATATATACCTTTACTAATGTTTTGCAATTTTTCGTGGAATAGTTTAATGTAAAACACTCTCAGAACTGTTCAAACAACAATATATTCTATTTTTTATGCATTAGTCTAACATTACATGCCATACATGTGCATTGTCTTTAGCATTTATGAAAATTTTTAGCTTGTTTTGAACGCTTTTAAACTTGTTTTCACATTAAACACAACTAGGTTTGAGTATGTGCTTTGTTAAGGAAATTTAAATTTCACTTGAGCATGTATGCTGATAGATTATACATGACAAAATAGGACGTGCTGTTCTTAAAATAACAGTACTTTTTTGTCAATCAAAAAATTAAAATAAACAACCTTTTCTGGTCTCTTGGGCCGAGCACCCTGAACATACATACAAGCCTAGCCCAGCCCATTATTTACAAGCCCAGCCCAGCACCTTTTCTGGTCTCTTGGGCTAATAATGGCGCCCTTGTAAAGCGGCCCGTACAAAATATCCTTTGCGTGTAGCGATCGATGAGCCTGTCCTTGTGGCACTGAAGCAAGACTGGCAGCCCAGAAGCGGCAAATAGCGTATGGGTTGCAACTCGCAACTCGCACTTGCAAGCGGGACACCAACCTGTAAGATTTGTTTGCCTGCACCGGCAAGCGAGAACACTTCTGAGTTACCCCGAACGTGCTTCTGCTATAAGCCTAAGCCTCAACCCTTCAAGCTAATAATTTTGCCTTTGATTGGTCTAATTCTAAAAAGTGATGTTATGTGACATCATCAAATCAGTTACGCCAACTAAACATTATTTATCTCCCACTAGTTATTTCTTTTAAAATAGAAAAAAAGTCTTAGCAATCTAAATTAAGTATCGCAATTAAAATCCAATTGCACCATGGTGTTTCTCGCAATAAACTCTTGCATCTATATCTATTTATTTTTTTAATTCTTAGTCTAACTTTTTTATATTTCTACTTCAAATCCGCAGTAACACGCGAGACATTCCTACTAGTGTACTGTGTGTACGATGCCAGCAGCCCAACACCATGTCTCCTTCTGTCTGTCTGTCCGTCCGTCTCCGATACGTAGGACCCTGGGAGCACTGCCTGGGAGGCCGGGAGCGAGTCGTCGACGTATGCAGTGCACTATGAAACGCAGACGCAGACTCTGTAATAGTCAGAGCAGGGTCAAGCGTAAACCATTGAAGACCACCTGTTTACCTCCTTCAATTCAATTTCCCAACTGGCAATTGAAGAGAAGTTGCATGAAAACTTGAGGTCATGAAAACTTGAGGTAAAGAAAAGCTATTCCGCGTCGAGCTGAAGCGTTCCCGTGCAGTAGTAGCCACCTCACTTTCAGCCAGCAGAGGCCAAAAGACGCTTGACCCTGGACCTCACACAGTCACACTTTCACCCGCAGCTGGTGGCGATATTGACTACTGAGGGGGTCTTCGTCGCCGTTTCCTCCACTGTCACTTTGTGCGGTTGCTTGTTATAGTACTCACTCTCAATCGAGAGCTCGAGATCACCGGCGAGGCGATGCGAGGCGCGATGGCCGCCGTCGCTTTCTCGCCCTGGTCTGAACCCTGAAACGTCCACTCGTCTTTGACCTGCAGCTGCAACGCTAGCTCCCGCGGCCACACGCGCACAAACCCACCACTATTTTTCCTCTCTTGTTCACTCGTTTTTGAGTGACTCCGTGTGTATGGTGGTGTATGTCAGTCCGCGCGGCTCCGATCAGCGCACCATCGACAGACAACGACGCTTTTCATCAATTTCGTTGCGTCTCTTCTGGTTACCCCTTTCAGACGTGGAGGTCTGGTGGACGAACCAAAGTGGGCGACCAAATCGAAATCATTGCGGTGTTTGGGGGACACGCGCAAACGCTGACGGGGACGCTAACGTCCGTGGTACGTACGTACAGTCCACTCCGTGGTACTAGGCTCCTCCTTGTCGTCATCGTGCGCCTGTTCTAGCCTGGAGCGCGGCGACCTGAACTGAACTTACCTGGCTGACTAACCGAGACGTGAAAGCGAAACCGGGACCTGAACTTCCCTGCGTGCGTAGGGACGAAAACAAAAATGGTAATTTCCGATTTCCGGGAATCGTTTTTGAGATTTTTTCGATTTTCAAGGCTAAATGGAAATGGTAATGGTAATCGAAAAAATGAAAATGATAACGGAAAAAGTAAACGGAAACGAAAGCGAAAATGATTTTGCCCTCTTCCGATCGTTTTCGAAGATTACCGTATTTAACCGGTAATTTCCGTCGGTAATTACCGATCAAGGCCTTGCATCCTATATTCGTATTGGCTATTTAAGTATTTATGGCAATTGCCAATCACGTACAAGCATGATGCATGCACATCTGTACACACACGCAAAGCACATAAGGCAAATATTTTTTTGGAAAGAGACTATATGGCAAATTTCATCCGTAAGGCAATCAGTGTTTATCATGTCCTACAGTTTCATCTATAGGAACTTAGGAAGCCTACAACCTCCACTGGAGAAGGAACTCTAATAATTCATGGTTCAAACATGGGCGTGTTTATCATGTCCTACAGTTTGACGTGTTTATCGTATTTGAGGATATCGTTTTCATGGATTCCGATCGTTATCGATGTATTTTTCGATCGACTACTACCAGTTTCGAAATTACCGGAATATCGGTGCCGTATTCGTTTCCGAGAATATCGTATCAATTTCGTTTTCGAGAGAAAAATGTGAAAATGAAAGTGATTTGGCCTCCTCCCGATCGTTTCCGACCGTTTTCATCCCTATGCGTGCGTACTTTCGCATCAAATGCAGTTCGCCTTTCCGCTTTTAACCTCGCCGAGCGTCATTGACACTACACCCACCCCAAATCAGAAGATGCTCAATTGCTGATACAGCAGTACTCCTCCCGTCCTAAAAAGGATGACGTTTTGGGTGTTCGTGTCACAAGTTTGACTTAATTTGTAGAAAATATGTACAATATTTATATCTCTAAATAAATTTGTTAAAAAACTAGATCTAAAGATCTTTCCGATAATACTAATTATGATACTAATCGATGATATTTAGTATTTATAAAAATTGTCGGCAGTCATTTATCGGGAAGCGAGAACGACCTTCTTTTTGGGACGGAGGGAGTGGTACTCTCTGCAGCATTTTTAGCTGCAGTATACAAGCCCAGTCAGGCGTCACTGCTGTCATTGCCCAGAGACCAGAGTGCACATACTACTGTACTTCTTCCGTCCTATGAAAAATGTTGTTAAAAAATTATACTCTCCTCACAAATATGATTTTCAAGTGATAAATTTTATGTGACAGAGAGAGTAGAAGACTGCAGCCGCGCTTTTCATCACTTTGGAAATGAAATTCTGTCCCTGCGTATGCGTACGATTTCTTACCACTGTGGAGCTAACAGTCCAACACAAATCGCGTCAACACCCGGCAGGCCGGGTCGGGGAGCGGAGCCCACACGGAGTTGGCTTTTGAGACTTTGAGCGAGAGCGACCGATGGCCGGAGGCGGGACCGCGGGAGGGAGCCATCTTTCTATTCTCGGCCATGCTTGTCAAGCTCAGTATGAGCACTGAGCGCAGCAGCTTCCGCAGAGCTCTCGCCGAGTCTTGTCTCCGCCTCCACGCCGCAGCACCGGGATTGCCCCAAAAGTCGGGTCAAATCAAGGAACTGGACGGAGTGAGGATCGGAGAAAACTTCGCGGCATGCATGATGCCACACTTGCCATTAACGTCCCGGTTTCCCTTGACGTTCCGGGCTCTCCTTTATTTTGTCATATGTTCACAGCCTAGCTGGATGAAAAACTAGGAGTAGGTTAGACTCGATGTGTAATAGTAGTAGCTTCTTAGACTACCCGCACTGGGTCCGAAAGCTCGTCCGGGATGCACTCTTACCGGACGAACGAGCCGGCAGCGGCGGCCGTGGAGCCGACGTGGCATCGGAATCTCGCTCCCCGGACGCCAAATCGGGCGCGATAGCGCCGCGTCGGGGGAGCGCCTGCGTGGCGCTGGCTCCCACGCGGCGTCGGCCTCGCCCCGCGTCGGAACAGGAGAGAGAAGGGAGAGAGGGAGAGAGAGAGAAGAGAGAGGAAGAGAGCAGCGCCGTGTAGGTGCTCGTCGCCTATCCGCCGCGAACGCGGGCTGGCGCTGCCGCCGCACCGCTGGCCGCTGACGCTGGACGAACGGCGCTGGAAGTCAAGGGCGCGAAAGTACCGCTTACCGGCCGTCTTGGCGCGGGCGCGAGCCTGAGCTCCGGGGCCGCGGCCGCTGGCTCGAGCTCCAGCCTGGCCTGCGCGCTGCCCGGGCCGCAGTTCTTCGCCCCGGCCGGCTAAGCAGCCTCGGCGCCGCCGGGCAAGGAAAGCAAGAGGGCCGCCGTGAGGTGGAGCAGAGGGCGCGGAGGCGGAGGGAGCTCCTCGCCGGAGCTCGCACGCGCCGCCAAGAGAGAGAGAGGAGGAGCAGCCGGTCGCCAGGCGTTTTGGGGAGAGAAAGAAAGATAGAGGAGAGAGAGAGAGAGAGAGGGGAGGGAAGGAATCTGGTGGGGAAAAAAGAAAAAAAAAACCTGACGTGTGGGTCCCACTCGGGTATAGAGTAGAGATATAAAGGTTGGATGGGTGCTGAAGAAACTGGTATAGAGGAAAGAATCTTGATGACCAGGATGAAATATTTCGTTTAGAGGATGGATTTAAACGATGACGAGTGCGGATAGCCTTATGCCTTTCTGTTCTGTTGATTGATGAAGATTCGACCGGCTTCGTTTCCTTTGTAAACCATTTTTTTTGTGAGGATTCGTTTCCTCTGTAAACTTAGTATATATAGTTGTTTTCTTCTCGATGTGAATCTAGAAACCGATGGAATCACTATCTTTACTCTGTTGACTATGGTTTCTCCTCCACGTACTGAAGTCGGAGCCAAATAAAATCAGGCCAAACGAGCCCTTAGAAAATCACAAGTGTTCGATCGGACGAATGGCATCTAAAGTTAGCAAAGGACAAAGACACGTTAGCATCCGAGGCACGTCCCTCGTCGTCAACACGTCTTGATGTCTGTCGACGATGACACATCTAAGTACTACTCCGTCCCAAATTAAATATAGTTTCCGATTTTCGTGCTATAAGTTTGACTCAATTTATAAAAAATACGTGCAATATTATATCTCTGAATAATTTTGTTTAAAAAACTAGATTCAACCATCTTTCCGATGATACTAATTATGATACTAATCAATAATATTTATTATTTATAAAAATTGCCGGTATTTATTTCTCGGGAAGCGAAAGCGACAGTTATTTTAGAACGGAGGGAGTACACGGCACCCACAGTAAAAAAACTCAACTCGTGATGAGATTATGGCACTACGGTTTACAACGCCAAAAATCAGCAACTTTTAAAAAATCAATGTTGTGACTTGGGTGGTACTGTACAATCTTTAGGCTAGGGACGCAGGCTAGGATTGCAACAGGTCCAGTGTGGTGTGGTGTTGGGAGTGCCCAGGAGCATTCCTCTTCTTGTAGGTAATGGCTACAAATTAATTGGCCAACTGTTGATGAATTTGACGGCTGCAACGATGATTTTATCATGGCATTCATTTAAGTCGTTGCGGGTAACGAGATTCCAACCGAAAATCATATAAGTTTGTCGATAGATTTATTTAGGCTAAATCTTAAGCAAACTGGATATAAAAACTATGCAGAAAGAGAGATGGGTCCCCTCTCCTTACCACCGGCAGATGCACCAGAGAGGAAGAAGGAGAGGGAGCCTTAGGCGGAGGCAGCAACGATGGTGAGAAGGAAGGGCAGCTTTCCTATTGGTGGTGGCAACGTTTTTATGTTGGCCCTAGATAGCGGCTAGTAGAAACATGTCTAATTCATTATTGATGTTGCTCATTCTGGTTTCATATCTACAAGATTTTTTTATAATGTTGTTATTTAGTTTTTCTATGACATTTGTTACAATTCATCTTCTGTACTTAGAGAACTTTGAGTCTTGATGAAAGGCATTTGCTTGGTATCATGTCTTGAAAAAAAATGTATACTAAAGGACAATGTCTGATAAAGTGATACCCAAAGAAAGATAACTAGACAGTAACAATTTTCTTCTTGATTTTATATGCAGTGCCTTCATATTTTGAAATTTAATCAACACATGAGAGCGCTTAGCCGATTGACGCAAAACAGTCCTCGACAACACATGACCAAGGCAGGCCACAAATTGGTTGACCAAAGAAGTTGAAGGTTTCTGCCTTTACAAAATGAACGGACAACAGGAATCACAATTTTCCAAGAGAAATGTGCGTCAGTATCGATTAGTAATTGGCTACAGCGGGATTAAAAACATGTGCCGGTTGAAATTTCCAACTAGACGTGCGTAATAAAGGTAGCTGTAGACTTGCATGCTCAGTCCTGCTCACCCAATGACTCAAGTTGGTCGGCGCTAAGAAAGATTGACTTTCTTTTTACGGCAAAGCAGATTGACTTTTACAGTTAAATAAACACGATCGACCCAAACGATGGATTCCTCTAAAAAATTTTGATTAGTAGATTTAAAACCTATAAATTTGTATGTACTTTAGGTCAGCGGATATACAAAAGGATCTTACCCTTGTCTTTTTTTTCGGCAAAATCTCACGGTGGAAAAAAAAAAAGTCTCATGTGCCAATACGAAGAAGGTAAATGCTTACTTAAATCCATTTTTCATTGTTCCTCTGTTCCTTCCAAGACCTATACAATTTAGTTTTGTCTTTTGTCAAACTTCTCTATTGTTGTGCTAAATTTACAAAAATGTGGATTACATCTACAATAACAAATAAAGGTACTATCAAGATATATTTCTTAGCAAAATAAATTAATCCAACTTGGTACTATTATAGAAAATTATATGTGTTTTTATAATTTTTTTTATTAAAGTTAAAGAAGTTTGACTTACCACAAAATCAAAACACTTTATAATTTCTCATGGAATTATGGTTGTAGAACTTACAAACAATTCCTCCTATAAAGGTGCAAAACTGCAAATACATGCATGGTGAGCACCATGTAGTAATAATGGTTTTTTGGTTCTATTTAGGATACAACATGGATAGATGTAGCACTAGAATGGGAATATGAGATGGAGCTCCCACCACCGCCGCTGGAGTATGGAGCCTTCTTCTAAATGTAATCTACACATTTGCAGCTATATATAGGTTTGAAAGAAGGATATGAAGGTACAAGCTACTGAGCTTTCTAGTACTCCCTCCACGCTAAATTATAAGACATTTCAAAAATCTCGAAGAGTTAAAGTTTTCTAAGTTTGATTAAAATAATAAAAAACATAAAGATTTATGACATCAAATAGGTATATAATAAAAATATAACTAATAAAGAATCTAATAATACTTAATTGATGTCATAAATATTATTATTTTATTATATAAAGTTAGTCAAATTTAAGAAAACTTTGTTTAGGATAGAGAGAGTATTTTTTGATGGAACTGAAGGGGCCGAGAACCGAGACCCCTACAGAAATTTTATTGAATTAAGAAGAGAAAAAAGTTACAAAGAGAAGAAGAGGGGGGCTAAGGAACTAAGAAAGAAATAAAGAAAATACAAACAAAGGCTGAGTCAGTCACCCGAGCTATAAGAATCTGTTCATCCATAGTTCGAAATTTGTGAGCTTTCTAGTATACTTCTATAATTATATACTGGGTTACAAAGGAGAGAAGTGGAGGCTTTATATTTGACTTACCATTTTACTTTTCTTCCATGCAGCTGTGTACTAGTCTTCCAACTCAGTATATCGGAGCTTTTCTTAAGCAAACGGCAATTACCGCGCCCGGACGTCCGGACGCCGGCGTGCGTCCGGACGCCCGGCCCCCAGCGCGACGCGGCACTCGCCGCCCTCGCCCCGCCCGGCAGCCACCGCCCGCCGCTGGGGCTGGGGGGTTCGGGGGGCGCCCGGCGGCGGCCGCCCTCTTCCTCTTCCTCTTCGCCCCGCCGCCTACCCATACCCACCGCCGGCCATCCGCCACCACCGCCGTGTCGACGACCGCCGCCAAGCCGGCCGGCCGGCCGGCCGGCCGAATCTACACCGGGAGGATGCTTAAACCCTAACCCGGGAAGCTCGCCGGAACCCTAGAGGAGAGGGGTGGAGCCTACCTGGCGCCGCCGTCGCCGGAGAGGAAGAGGGAGAGGGAGCAGCCGCGGGGGGAGGCGGAGGTCGTCGCCGGAGAGGAAGAGGGAGAGGGAGCAGGCACGCTGGGGGAGGCGGAGGTCGTCGCCGGAGAGAAGCGCGGGCGCTGGGAGGAGCCGCCGTCGCTGGCGCTGGGGCTGGCGTTGGAGAGCGGCGTCCGGACGGGTCACAAGTCCGACATCTTATGAGGATCCTTACCGTTAAGCAAAACATGCACTTGCTTCGGTGGCTAGCAGTGCCTATGCAAATATTCAACCAAAAGCTCGTTCCGGCCATGTGCTCTAGCTTCCAGAGGTTGAAGCGGAGAGAGACCAGAAGGCATGGGCGATAGCATTACACTATGTGAACGCAGCTGTGGATTCACTCGCGAAGCAAGTGATGTCCACGCGCATTCGGGTTTGAACGAACGCATAGTAAACCTCCGAATTCCCGCCGTTCTTCCAGATAACGGTCAACCGCAACCCTGCATGTGTGTGTGTGTTGTTTCTGTTCCAGCATAATAACATTTCATTTCAATAAAGCAGGACCGAAATGCGTCTTCTGGTCTAAAGAAAACAAAAAGAAATAGTAGTCATAGACTCATATCGCAAAGCCTGTGAAACGAAATGAAATCAAACACGCCGGAATCGGCCCTCTTGAATTAATCCCGGTCTCATATAATACCAATCAGAATCAAGTTTTGGTCGCACACAGAGGATTGCAGCGGTAGAAACTCTCAAATCCAGTGGGTTTAAGCAATTTACTTCGTCCGTAACCTCGGACTGAGCCAGGACAAACTCATCCCGGGCTTATATATTAAAATTAAATTAGTATTATAACACGAGCCCGATTCCGGAAATAAACAAATCCGGCGCTCCCCAATCAGACGCCCCAACCAACGAACGCTGCAGCGTCTTCTGGTAAGCGCGCGCCTACCATTCGGACCAGGCATTCCCACGGGGCGACCGTGTCTTCCACCTCGTGCTTGCCCTCGCCATGGCCGTCGCCATCGCCTCCTCCGTCTCTTATATCTGTTCTCCGCAGGGGCAGCGGCAATAACTTCTCCTTACCTTTCTGCCCCAGCGCGAAAGAGCTAAGCTAGCCAGAACAGCAGCGGCCACCACCAGTAGCGCCGACCGCCGGTATATAAAGAGGCAGCTCCGATCCTCCGTCACCCATATCGAATTACCAACCCAACCAGACCAGGCCCGTACCGGCGCAAAACCGCGTCGAGGGATCGTGGAGTATCAGCGCTGGAGCTCCCCTCCTAACCTAGCTGGCTAGCGGAATCTCTCTCTTCTTCATGTCCGGTGGTATAACAAGCCATTGAGGACAGCGAGCTTCGATCAGGCTCAGGCAGGGGAAGTGCGTGAGCTGAGAGAGCGAGGGGCAGGGGTTCATCGATCATAGTTCTCTTCACCCATGGTTGTGCAGAAGCCGTGGCTGCCCGTCGACCTGCGGCTGCCGGCGGGGCCGCAGGCGTCGCTAGGGATCCTGGCGTTCGAGGCGGCGGCGGCCATGTCCAAGCTGCTGTCGCTGCACCGCTCATTGTCGGAACAGGAGGTCTCCCGCCTGCGCTCCGACGCCATGCGCTCGCCGGGCGTGGCCTACCTCAACTCCACCGACCAGGCGTTCCTCCTCAGGCTGGCCTGCGCCGAGCTGGTCGTGTCGCTGGACGCCGCTGCCGCCGCCGTCGCGCGCCTTGGCCTGCGCTGCGGCCTCGACTTCGGCGGCGTCTACGCCTGCCTCAAGGCCGGCGCCCCCGACGCGCGCCTGGACCCGCTCGTGGCAAAGGGGATCAGGGTCAAGGCCAAGAAGATGGAGCGCCTCGTCGCCGCCACGGCCAGGCTCTGCTCCGAGATGGAGGCGCTCGACGAGCTGGAGTCCGCCGAGCGGAAGATGAGCGTCCGGGGGGGATTTAGCCGCCTCAGCGGCCCGATCCCGCAGCACCCACAGGCGGCAGCGGCGGCGGCGGCGGCGGCCCAGCAGCAGCAGCAACAACAGTTGGCCGGGGATTCGCCCGGCGCAGAGTCGCTCCGGCAGGAGCTCAAGACGCAGCAGCTCAAGGTGAAGCGCCTCAAGGAGGAGTCCCTGTGGAACCAGAGCTACAAGAAGGCGGTGGGGCTCATGGCGCGCGCCGCCTGCGCGGTGTTCGTCCGCATCTGCTCCGTCTTCGGCTCATTCGTGCCTGGCCTCCCGCCGCCGCTGCCGTCGGCCACCACGGACAGCGTGCAGACCCGGCTTTCGAAGCTGCTGCACCCGCGATCGGGGAAGGCCAAGGCGTCGTCCGGGCCGATCACGCGCCGCGACGGCCCGTCGTCCCGCGTGCACCCGCCGATGAGCAACTCGTGCCCGATCATCGGGCGGCACCCGCCGCCGGGCCAGAAATCCGCGGCCACCAACTGGCGCAAGCTCCTGGACGCGCCGCCCAGCACCGTCGGCGGCGCGGGGCTGGACCAGCAGTACGCGCACGTGATCGTGTCCGCGGAGGAGCTGCTGCGGATGGAGGCGGAGGGGCGGCAGGAGGAGGCGGCGGCGGAGCGCGCGGAGATGTACGAGATGCTGCCCGCGAAGCTCCGCGCGGCGGTGCGGTCCAAGCTCCGGGAGTGGTGGCGCGACCCGGGCCCGCTGGACGAGGCCCTGGCGCGCGGGTGGAAGGACGGCGTGGAGCGCATCATGGCGTGGCTGGGCCCGATGGCGCGCGACACGGTGCAGTGGCAGGCGGAGCGGACCATGGACCGGACGCGCCGCTTCGACGGCGCGCCGCGCGTGTACGCGCTGCAGACGCTGCGGTGGGCGGACAAGGAGAAGGCCGAGGCGGCCATCGTCGAGGTGCTCGTCGCGCTCAGCTGCATCTGCTGGTACGAGGAGCGCCGGCGAGGCTCCGTCCGTCATTGTTGAACCGTTCAACGTACGCCGCCATGTTCTTGCCATCGCTCGATCGGATCGGATCGGACTCCGACGTGGCGGTTGGGCGTTTCGTTCTTCTTCCTCTCCTCCTGCATAAGTTTGTCAAAGCTTTGATTTGAAGAGTTGATTTTTTGGGGCGGTAGTAGAATAGAAGTACGTAGAAGTTAGAACGGGGGTGGTGGTGGTGGTGCGTTCAACAGGTTAGGAAGGAAGGCGACAGCACAAGACTCTGTAGTAGTAGCAGCAATAGTTGAAACGAAATCGTTGATTGGTTTGCGCGTTCGGGGTGGCTGTCAGCGGCTTGACGCCGACACGTGGGGCCTCGCCCCCCACTCTCCCGTCGGTCTCACGGCGGTGACAGCGTCCGTCCGGTGTCTGTACAATACAAATGTCACGAGAAAGTAAGGATTGTGTAATATATACTACCATTGATGATTCTTTGAAATTCATTCGGTCTGTGTAAAGTTTGTAATCCGCCGTCCTTTCCTTTCTGCTCTCTCAACAAAGTGCCGTATTTAGCCTTCAAATGTGTCCAACAAAAGAGCAAGAACTCCCAGTACTACATATACTCCCTCCGTTTAGGAATTAGATGTCATTTTAGACAAGGTTTAGGTCAAACATCGGGAACATAAATCATAAATAGTAACTTTTAAGTTGTTGAGTTTAAAAATGTAAAAACTATATGAATGAATTTGTCTTGAAAAATATTTTCATAAAAGTATAAATATATCACTTTGTGATGAGTATTTTTATAAAAATATGAAGTCAAAGTTATGTTTTGGAGACTGTGTCATTATCCTAAATGATATCTAATATCTATATAGAGGGAGTATAGGGCGCGTGTGGCACATCTAAGTTAGCACCACTTGTAGTACTTTCTTTTATTTATTCACTGCATACAGCAACTAAACTTAGTGCATGCAAAAAATTTCGCGGCCATACTGATGAGGCATATTTTTTATTAGGAGGGAGTAGAGTTAAGAGAGGTACATGATCTTGCGAGCGATCGTAGGATTGCCACAGTAGCCCTAAAAACACACTGAACAACTATAGAGTAGCAAGAGAAAAGGTACAAAGACCCCTAGTTCCAACATCCGAACAAAATAAATCTTTGACAAACATAGTTGTAGCCCACAGAGCAATCAAACCACGATGGTGAGCTTCCAGCAGCAACGGTGGAAAAACACCCGCTATATATATGGAAAAGACCAAAGCGACCTCAGCAACAAAACATTTGCCAAAGAAGAATGGTGGCCATGTCTCCGTTGGAGACGAAACACACAACGATATCGAAAAAATTATCTGTTACGAGAAGCGACAAAGCATCAGCCAGAGCAGAGACCTGCGACATCATAGTATCCACTCAGTGAGAATCGGCGAGAAAGCATTTGATGGAGAAAGAGATTCATGGCAAATCATGTGCAGGAGAAGCGACAAATGTAGTGGCAAAGCATGTCGGAGAAGCGACATTAGGTGCGGCAAAGTACCCGCAAGAGGATCACTGTAGGACAGATAAAAGTGTTGAAGGATATGAAGTGTGCACAAGCACAACGAAGAGCTTCATAGGCAGACAGATGACGTGGCTGGACCACAAGTACGGCGACAACTATACACAGCACTGAGGGAGGGGCAGGCAGTCCCCGTGCGCCATGTCAATGGATCATCCAAGGCAACGCCTCCAAGGAGGGACATGATGCAAATAGCGTCGTCGCTGCCCGTCCAACAAAGACTAGGTTTTCACTCAGAAGATCCACAATGATAGAATAGAAGGTGTATCGATAGACTTAAAACACCACAAACATAAGACATTTGACTTACAACAACTCTAGGCATATTGATTTATTCAGGATAAAGAGAGAGTCTGATTTAACATTAGCATGAAACTCACAAACTTACTTTTGTTGATTGCACAAATTAAGAATATTGAATTAATATAACACAACTTAAAGATAGCTCATTGTATGAATTTGGTGTGTTCAATTATCTCAAGATTAATTGGCATTGCATAAGATCATATATAAAAATAAACGTACTTGACCTTTAACTCTCCTTCCACATTAGCAAACATAATGGCATGGCAACCGAGTTATTAATACTATGAAAACTATAATAACTTCAACAGTAGGACTAGCCTACGAATGTGTACTACCGAAGTTAAAAAAAAACACGTGGTATTCATATCCCCGTCTTTTGGTAGCTGACGAATTCAGTTACTCTTCCATTGCTCCTAATGGCATCACGCCCAACACTTCATGTTCACATGCTTATACAAATCACCGTAGATTAGTAGTAGTTGTAGGAGGCCATAAACAAATGGCTAGTTCACTGATTAGGCGAGCATAAATTAATAAGAAGCATTCCTAAAGGCATCTCGAAAGAAGCCTACGTACAAGCAAATAAAAAGAAATGCCCCCTGCCGCCCTACTCAGAGGCGGAATGGCGTAATTCACATGGCTCGAAGCTAGAATATACTAATTCTTTGATTACGCTATTGCGCATTTGCGCAAACCATGCCATGGAAAGAAGGTAATTTGCTGGTCAAAGCAGCAACAGCTACCAGTAGTTAGTAGGTAGGTTGGGCTCAGGCTACAGCAAGGACATGCATGATTTTCTAAGCCCTAATAGCGACTAGTAGTGGCTAATCCTGTGCGCGTGCGAATATACAAGGCTTTATCCTAACCACGCATCGTGCAGAGAGTTTGAAGCCAGCAGCAGCTGGGGTTTTCATTTCAGTCAACACCTCCCCCTAATCTCTTCGGGCTATGCTCAGGTACTCCGTTTACCTATAAGGAGGTAATATCTTATCATCAATCTAGATCGTTGATTTTTTATAATTTAATTAATTACTAAATAAATTAATAAATTTAAGAAAAACAAAAAATAAAACACCTGCATCCCCCTAATCACGGGAGGGGAAATCCTGCATGCCGGTTCCCGAACTCCTCACACGCCGCAGCCGCCGAGAGGGAAAATTCTCGCGTAGGATCCTGAACTCCTCGCACGCCGCAGCCGTCGGGAGGTGAAATCCCGCATGCAGCTTCCTGCTTCCCCCAATCTCGCGCCCAACCCTCCTTGCGCAACGCAGCCGCCGGCCAGGTGCGCTCGCACCTCTTCTTCCCCATGTCAATATGATTTCTCCCTGAAACCTCGGAACCGAATCTGATGTGTGCACACGTACGTACTATGATAATCAATAAGATTTTTGCAATCTGATGTCCTGCAAACGCAATCTGATGCGTGCACACGTACTATGATAATCAATAAGATTTTCGCAATCCGATGTCCTGCAAACACAATCTGATGGCGTGCACACGCATTATGATAATCTAAAACAATAAGATTTTTGCATGCATCAACCAAATCTTAACAACCAAATCTTAAAAAAGATTTTTAATATTTCAAATCTTTCTTATTTACCCTATTTTTATGAATAAAAATTCAATAAATACTATTACCTTCTAGGAGGTAATAGAAGATCGTGACTGTTGGATCGAAATAAATAGACAGTCTACAGTCATTTGGGAGTAGCAAAAGCCAATCTCTTCGTATTGTTTGATTTGAATATAATCCCAGGGATCGTCAGGACGCACTCGCCGCTGGCCGCATTTGGTGGCCACCGATTGGACGGAGACCTATTGTTGTTGGCTTGTTGCATTGTTCGTCGGGCTGTGCATGCAGTTGACGGCCAGAATGGATGGGCATGCAGGGCATGGCAAGCACTGGCATTGCATTGGCAGGCAGCGGACGACTAGTATGAGGAGAGGAGGAGGACAGCAACAGGAGGCGACTCGGGAGAAACGCGCAGATGCAAATATGCGCATACAACTCACGCACACACGCCCGCACCCGCCAATCATTCTGCATTTCTGCTGCCTACTCCTGCATGATTTGTTTACTGCTGACCTTTCTTTCAATTTTTCCCTTTATTTTTCTGTTTGCCCTGGGAAGCAGTAGTACTGATCTTCTTCAATTCTTCTTCTTCTTTATTGTTTCAATCGGAGGATCTAACCAAAAGGACCTAGTCGGCACCGATTTTCGGTGGAGTATTCATAAATCAAGTACAGCAAACATAAACCTATGTTTAACGACTAGTCTAAAAATTTGCAACCTCAGGACCACATGATAATGAAGCTCCACGTGTTGGTGCCACGAGGCCGTTGACAGAAAAAGTGGTGGATTTATATGTCAAAATAGCTGTAGATTTTTTTTTTAAATAGGACAAGTTATTTGGTACTTCTTGATTTTAAGGGAAAAATCGACCTTAGCAACAACGTACAGCCGATTCTTATTATTAGAGAGTTTTCACCTCAACTAGCCACTGCTGCCCGCGCTTCGCTGCGGGTGATGTGCTTGGTATAGGAAATCTTGGGAAATCTGGGAAGGAAAGCTAACACGTCTTTTTCCATTACATTGTTGTAAAAGAATATAGAAGTTTATCATGATATGAATTCTTATAAGTGATTGGTATATGCGGTGTTGAAGGAAAAAATAGAGTTTATTCACCGGAGGGAATAGGTCAGGAATCTTGTGGTACATGTCCGTCGTCGTGTTCATAGTCGCCGTGTTGCATTTACCTTGTTTGGTCATGTCCGGTTTTGTTGCACGCTTCTCCCTCTTCTCTGCGCTCGTGTCGGTCCTTCGCTTCCACCTCGGTGCTCGCAATCAACATCCCCGCATGGCCTCGGTCTTTCACTCATCTCACGTCGTGTGAATTCTGCTGTTTCCCTCGAACGTGATACCGCGACCACGCCTCAAAGCCACTGATGCCGGCACATCGAGCCTCAACTCCCTATCGACCTATCCTGACCACCCATCGCGTCTTCCCCTTTTCACTGCGGTCTCGCTTAGACTGGTCAAGCTTCTCGGAGAAGCCTTGCCCAGGCCTCTACAAAAAGAGAGCCATCCCGGTTGTTTTCACCACACCTAACGCTCGCTAACCCTTCCCCAAGCTGCGTGATGTGCTTGGTATAGGAAATCTTAGGAAATCTAGGAAGAAAAGCTAACATGTCTTTTTCCATTACATTGTTGTAAAAGAATATAGAAGTTTATCGTGATCTGAATTCTTATAAGGGATTGGTATTGCGGTGTTGAAGGAAAAAAAATAGAGTTTATTCGCGGGAGGAAATAGGTCAGGAATCCTGTGGCACATGTCCATCGTTCTGTTCATAGTCGTTGTGTTGCATTTACCTTGTTGGGTCATGTCCGGTTTTGTTGCACGCTTCTCCCTCTTCTCTGCGCTCGTGTCGGTCCTTCACTTCCACCTCGGTGCTCGCACTCGACATCCCCGCATGGCCTCGGTCATTCACTCATCTCACGTCGCGTGAATTCTGCTGTTTCCCTCGAATGTGATGCTGCGGCCACGCCTCTAAAGCCACTAATGCCGGCACATCGAGCCTCAACTCCCTATCGACCCGTCCTGACCACCCATCGCGTCTTCTCCTTTTCACTGCAGTCTCACTTAGACTGGTCAAGCTTCTTGAAGAAGCCTTGCCTAGGCCTCTACAAAAAGAGAGCCACCCCGGTTGTTTTCACCACACCTCACGCTCGCTAACCCTTCCCCAACCTTCTTCCTTCCTAAGCAAAAACCGATGGCCTCACAAGAGCTACCATGCCCTTGCCTTCAACCCAACAACCCTCCTAGCCAGCCCACAGGGCTGACGGGAGCAGTTTGGACCAGCAGCTCCTGCCAGGGCGTAGAGGGATTTCCTAAGCTTCAGATACCACCGCACGCTGGTCGGGGATCCGAGATCGCCCCTTTACGAGGGCTACGAAGTTCATACAAAGCATGGCACTGAGCGGTGTGAGGTCACCGTCTATGTTGGGAAAAGCGAGAGCTTCCCTAGTGTAGATGGCTGGAGCGCCACCACTACTGGTTTTCGCTTTCCGGACACCTATCGTCAGAGCTCACAAGGCACCGAGAATTCGTGCCGCATCCATGCGGATACTCTTGCCCGTTCCCCCATGAGGTTCTTTCCGCCTTCGGACCGAGACTCTGCATTCTGGAGGGCCCGCATGGAGGCTCTACGGGGACGCCCCCTGCAGGCAGTCGACCCCACCGTGGTGTCCCTGGCCACGTATTTGCTGGCCCTAGATGAGCACCACGAGCAGGTTGCCTCCGAGCTGAGGAGGTGCATCACCAGAGCCGAGGAGGCCGAGCTCTTCATCCGGAAGCTCCACGTGAGTCTTGCCATGGCACGCGCTCAAGCCGCCACCGCCGAAAGCCGTGAGACCGTCACTACCGAAGCCCTGCGGGAGACGGACGACCGCTACGTCAAGCAGATGAGGGACGCCTACCTCGCCGCCCGTGACCAGCGAAGGGCTCCTACTCCGGACGGGCAATGACCTTCGACCCTAGAAGGGATACCTGTCTATCCCTGGGAGCGAGAGAGGAATGTGGCAGCACCCGCCGCCCCGCCACCCACTCCTGTGGAAGCCTCAGAGGTTGAGTCTCCCCTTCCCTGCACGCAGCCCAACCCCATCGAAGAGCCTCAAGAAAACAGCCGTGAAGCCGTCTACCTTGATGAAGTAGACTAGTTGCCCGTGGTGGTGTACCTTGGTTCTGTAGCACGTGTCCTTGCCTTCTCCAGATGTTGTACCCTCTGTTGTATTTCGACGCAGTGTGTTTGTCTTGCAGCCTAGTGATGTGTGTGCGGTTTTTAAAGTGCATCTTGTTTTCCTGCAATAATTATGTTATGCGTGATTAATATATGTCATTAAATGCAATTAGTTGGTATGGTTAGGTAGTCGTTTAGTTCTGGGAACTGGCACAATTTTTGATACAGTTTAGACCTGTGTGAGATGACCGTTGTCATTCTCTTTTCCTTTACAATTGATGCCCTCGGCTCTCGCCCTCGCGTCCGCACTGCACCGCCCTTCTCTCTTTTTTTCCTCGATTGCCCACGCCCCCACGTTGCCCAAACCCTATCCCCCCTCTTTTCCCTCGCTGCGCTCAAGTGCGGAACGCACCATGGCCCATGGCCGCCCCACCCCATGACCCGCCATCGTTCCCGCCGCCTCAACCTCATCGTCCTTGGTGCGCCACACAACGCAACCACTCGCCCCTCCTTGGTGAGCTATAAACATGACCCCGAGTCCCTCCCTTCGCCGCCCAACTCCCCAAATCCCTCGCAAAAAAAATCGTTGAGCAAATCCCCTCCTCTCCGCCGGCTCGGCTAGATCCAGGGGAGAAGCTAGCTAGAAGGAAAGTATTTGCAAATCGAGTCTTTGTGGAGTCAAGCCTAGCCTGGGGAATCGATCGCCGAGATCACCGAGTACGCCGACAAAGCAGAGGATCTGATTTTCATCCCTAGAGGTTGAGTCTAGCCTTAGAGTTCCCGATGATTGACTTTCCACTCACTTGTTTCTGGATCTGCTGGGCATACGCCATGTTCTGGATTATCATTATTTTGTTGTTCCTCCACTGTCCTCGTTTAGCCCGCCTGCTGGATTAAGCGGGTAGATATGTGGAGTTTCTATGGTCATGTAATCTCTATGTAATTGCAGGTCTACGAAATGTAATCATATTTTCTCATCTTTGTTTACCTACTCCGAATCTCGGGACGAGATTCTTTTTAAGGGGAGTAGATTATAACACCCCCGGTGTTACGCGCTTAACAACTTGCTAAATCATATCATGAGCATCGTGTTTATGTATTAATGCATGTGGTTAAGTGTGAGAACAATTTCTAGTAACCTAAAAGGATCAATAAAAATATTAAAGGAAGGTTGGCTTCAATGGCTCTTATTATCATGTAAAGGTTAAAATCAATTTTTTTATTGAGCAAAAATAGTATAGAACAAGTATGTGACTCCTAAATAAAGTTTGTAGTGCAAACATTGTAGATTACAATGCAACTTGTGTCTCGAAAAATAATTATGCTAGCTAGCTTTTCCAAAAGTTCAGAAATGCAATTTGAATTAAAATTCTGCTCAAGACTGAATTTTTCCCGTGTCCGGAAATAGCTCGACAATGCTAAGTTGGCAAATAATTTCGACAAATGTAGTTAAGTAAAGATGTCGTGTTTTGGCTCAGGTTGGTAGTCTAAAGTGCCTTCGTAGTCTGGTCAAGGTGGTTTTGTTTCGCCGTGTTATTTTAGCTGTTAAGTATGCTTCAAAATTCGCGGCACAACACGTTTTCAGGTTGTTTGTCGCTGTGGACGCGATCACCACACGCAGCCACCCTATGCGGCGCATGTGGTCGCAGTTTCGCGCTGCGCGTCGGCTGGCCTTCGGCCTAGCCGCCGCCCGCAGCCTGGCTGCAGCCGCCTGCTCGCTGGGGGCGCTGCACGCACCCCACCGCTGCTCGCTGCATGCCATCGTGGTCCCTGTATCGCCCTGGCCCGCCGCCGCCGCTGCCGTGCTAGCGCCGCTGCCGTTGCCGCCGCATCGCGCTGCTCGCTGCTGCGTCTCGCGTCACGTCGCCGCCATGTCGATGCTAAGCCGCGCGAGCCCACGAGTGACCCATCGCAACGCTGCCCCGCCGCTGGCCGCCGTTGTGGGCCGCGGGCATCGACGCCGCTACCGTCGCGCCTTTGCTCACACATGGCCGCTCTCTCGTCGCCGTGACATTTATGACACTGCCGTGCGCACGTTCCTCGGCGCTCGGTGGCACCTGCACGAGACCGAGCACTAGAAGTCGGTCGTGTCCCGCCAAAACAAGTACAAGCCGAACCATGTCTGGTCCCTCGATTCCCCCCGCCGCCATGGCCACTTGGGACTTCGGTTAAATTCCCGGGGAGAGGGTCATCTCAGATTGAGCTGTCGTGTCCCTGGCTCGTCCATCAAGCCAGCTACCCGTATGACCCATCCTTCCTTGAATTGTGCCGTGCCAAGCTCCGATTTGGAGTTCCTCGGCCGGCGGTCATGAAGTTGCCGAGAATGGCACGCTTAAAGACGCTACCTATCCAAGGCTTTAGAACCAAATTAAATGGCACCTCCAGATTTGCCTTGATCCCCTCTTCATCATGCGCACTTCCACTGAACCTCTACTGCCATCCCTTGGGCGCTGCCGCGGCGGTGTCCGCCCCAAGCCGGCCGTCTGTTGGCAGAATAGCCTCGGAGACACGCTGAGGGGCCTCCGGCCGATGCAAGGATGGGCAAGGAGGCCAGCGTAGAGAGGGACCCCGGCCAGCGAGGGAGAGGCAAGGTCGGGCGATGATGCCGTCCTAGGGAGGGAGCGATGAGACCTCCGCCATGGGGAGGAGCGTACCCGAGTCGACGAGGCCAGCACGGAGGAGGAATCAGAGACCAAAGCAGGAGGAGTGAGGTTGATGTAGAGTCCGGACAGAGAAGAAACCAGAACTGTGCATGCGCTGGAGAAACCGTGCCGTGGAGTCCGGCGGTGTATGGCCAATGGCGATGTGACTGGCTGTGGTAAGCGATGAATGGTGGCCAATGAGACCTTTATAAATAGGGAGGCACATAAGTACACGGTGTAGTAAATTTCAACATGACCAAAAAAACACAGAGGACAAAGCAGGGAAATGAATGCAAGCACAGGAACATTACAAAGAGCTTTGATTATGAGATTTCACATCAGGATTCATCACACCATGAATGAACAAGGACAAATTGAATGCTACGTGCTGGCACATCAAACAAGGGCAAGGCTGTGGCACCTGTCATGGCTCAGCGGTGCATGTTGGATCAATCAGGCTCTACTATATAGTACTACCATGCATTCAACAAGGAGAGAGAGAGAGCTCAGAGCAAACAAGAAACTCACACGTGGTAAACACCACCTTCTACATCTACCCATACTCATATCATTAATTACATGCTGAAGACGATTCATATCATTAATTAACTACACGCTGAAGCTGGGACGTGGTAAGTGACCAGTGCATGAGCAACTCGCAACCATGGGTACGTGTACAGAAGTGGAGTAAATGAACGTCCGGTCGACAAGCTCATACATGCAGACAGTGTAACAATGGTTGGTTGCGAAAAAAATAATGTTGTACGAAGGCTCAGGAAGGATCCAACTGCTATGGAAATGTGAAGATCCATCTGCGTTCATCCAAACAGACATGGAAATAAAGAGTATGTGGAATTCTGACTAAATATATTTTAAAATATTAATATTTGTAGTATACAATTAGTATAACTCGAAAAATCTTTAACTCTAGCTTTAACAAATTTATTTGAAGACATAAGTATTGGACGTATTTTCTATAAATCGAGTCGAATTTGCACCTAAAAAACCGAAATGGCAGTTATTTTGGGATAGAGGGAGGACCAAGCAGAGCAAATAAATGTATTTTGGGCAGAACAAATAAATGTATTTTGGATGGAGGGAGCACCAAGCAGAGCAAATAAATATTGCATGGACAAGTGACCAGCGGTGGTGTTGCATTGATGCACCACGTGCATGAGCAACTTGCAACCGTGGGTGTACAGAGCATGCATCAAATGAAGTGGAGTAAATGAACGCTAGGTGGACAGGCTCCCATCCTTGCTATGTCAGCTCTAGGTCCATGTGTGTAAACAAAGTGTAACAATGGCTGGTCCCGCCAAAAAAGTAATGGCGCACGAAGGTCAAGAGGCTAGTAGGACAACCACCGACAGATGATACTTTAGATTCATCCAACGGCTATGAAAAATGTGAAGATTGATCTGTGTTCATCTAACGGACATGGAAATAAAGACCACGTGGACACTTCCTGAGGCCGCCTAGACGGCGTGCCTTCATATTTCTAATTGTTGAATATATATATCATATAAGGGAAACCGCACACTTTAAAGCTATAAGCAAAGTGTATATCAATCTATTTTTGCTTTTGCAACTATTTTTAGAGTGCATATATAAAAGACAACCTCTAATGCATTATTGGACGCCTTTTGAATCATCTCCTTATGTCCGCATGCTGCAGCAACACCATCACAGAAAGTAATGTTACATTGAATTTATTTATTTTCTCTGCGAGACTCAGTATATACATAAACGCTCATATTCGTGAGAACACATTTCGTGAGAACACATTCTCATTCCTATGAACATATATCAATATACAGCCCACTCATATGAACATCTCTATAGAACTAAATCGGACCGACAAATCACGAAACTCACGAGTCACCACAGATATCGTTATTGAGCACTTATGTCAAGTTCATGACTTGAGTGTATTCGTGAGAACACATTTCGTGAGAACACATTCTCATTCCTATGAACATATATCAATATACAGCCCACTCATATGAACATCTCTATAGAACTAAATCGGACCGACAAATCACGAAACTCACGAGTCACCACAGATATCGTTATTGAGCACTTATGTCAAGTTCATGACTTAACTCAAGCTAGTGGACAGTTTCCACAGTAAGGAACCCAACCATCCTCAGTTCGCTTATTATTTACTGTTTCGTAGTACTATACAACACCAAGTCAGCTCATCAGCCATCGATCTCAGAGAGTGACACTTCTCACTTCACAATCCAAGTATCTCTAAATTTTCTATTCGAACTATCTAGAGATCAGCCTTAAAGGAAATCTATGTGCGGCTACTTGGCCTGGCAGCAGCCATTGTAATTGCTTTAGTCAAAGAGTAGTTGAGGCATTCCAATCTGACGACAATGATTGGCTAAATATGATAAAGGTTACTGACCTCTTGAGTACTAAGCATTAGATTATTTTCCGTTCACTTCCTTCCTTAGGCATTGGGGTACATCCCATGCATGATATCGCGTATTCTTATCCAGTCATGCACTTGGACTGAATAATGCCAGGCAGGCAGCCAGATCATTCGATCCGGGTAATTTGGGCTTAAACGTGAACTAAAAGTCACGATAATAAATTGCACATGCTTGTGGCCTTGGATTCAACCGCTTCACACTCAGACGTCCATTTTAGGGCTCAGGCATGAGGGCTAGATCCGATGAACTCATCAGGTTCTGACTCATTTTTGCTTGCAATGTCATGATAGACAGCTGGTTCCTGACATTCATCTACACTATTTCATTCAGAATTCAACATGCCTAGCTGACTAGCCGTGTTTGGAGACCTTATACCAGGGATCGATCAAGCTAGCTTTCCCGTGATACCTGCTGGAAGTTGGCCTCTGACGGTCTTACCAGGGGCTCAAGGATTGTGAAGAAGACAGCAAGTTTGCCACCGCGCGCCGGCGGCGGCAGCTGACGAAACGCTCTGTCGTCGCGCGGCGACAGGATTCGGCCAAGGTGGACCAGCGCTAGCGCCCGCTAGCTCATGATCCGCAGACGGCGGCGCCCTGCTCAGATTGAATTCATTGAACCCTCGACGAGTAGAAGTCTCGGGGGACTCGCGACTCAGAGAATGAGGGTGGTGCAGCTCAGCTCAGTAGCTGCTGCCCTTAGCTTCGCCGCCGGCTCTCCCCGAGCGGCGAGCGTAGCGATGTGCGGCGAACGGTGCCAGCCACGCTTCGCCGCGCATCTGCCAACTGAAGAGGCGTTGGAACCAGCCGTGATGGACAAAAATGTCTTGCAGCATGTGCGTGCTGAGCACCCACTATCTCCTCCGTCCATGTATGCCTTGAGATTCGTGTCATCCTTTACTTTATTCTGTATTCCATCTGTATTCCTATTTTCTTTCAATGTATAAGTTTCACTGCAGCAGCGCAGTACAATAGCAGCAGAAGTACAGCAGCACCTGTCAGTGTCAGCATGTGTAGAGGCCGCCCACTTGCTGCCCTGCCCTCACCCTCTCCCATTCAAACTTCAAACGATGTACTGTAGCAGCGGCATTTTTTTATCTGTCCACAACATGCTCCTGATTGTTTCTTTTTCGGTTTGCACCAATCATTTCTTTGTTAAGTAATTTTTCTATTTACTTATTTTCATGTTTTCATTCGTTTTTACTAATCAAAAGGTATTTACATTTCTCAATGATTAAGTAAGTATATCGTTAATTTTTTCATTTATTTCACCCATCATATTTTTTTTCATAATTATTGTTTCCAATGACCTGCAACACTTTTTATCTACCCATTTTTGATTTATTTTGTTTAAATCTTTGTCTATGTCCACCAACATGTTGTTGGTGAGTTCTTCCCTAGTTTTGCACCGATTAATTTTTATTAAGTAATTTTTATTTATCTTTCCCATGTTATTCATATTTTTTAATTAAATATCTATTTATATACATTCTCAATGATTAAGTAAGTGCATAATTATTTTTCATTTATTTCACTTACTATATATTTCTCATAACTGCTGTTTCCAAAGACCTGCGACACCTATTATATCCATTTATTAATTTATTCCCTTTAAATCTTTCACACGTCCTTCTAAGTACATAAACTTTTTTTGCATCATTTGCAATGTATTTTCACATGCATTTTTTTATTTATTTATATTGAACAAATATGTACATAAATATTTCAAAGTATTTTCACATATTTATATTGAACAAATATGTGCATAATTATTTTTCATTTATTTCACCCATCATATTTGCAATGTATTTTCACATGCATTTTTATTTATTTATTTATATTGAATGTTGGAATCGTCCTCACATTTTAGCGCGGGCAATAGCAGGGCAGTTCACATAGACCTAATGTGAAGACAGAAATACATGTTAACTCAATCAATTACATGGGACTGGCTATTTTTGAGAATCGAAGGTATGATTCTGTTATTTGCGTCAATAAAATCTGAAGAAAAAAGAGGGATAAATAAAGGAGAGTGCTTGAGTGGTCAGACATCAAAGAAAATCTAAAAAATGAGGACAAAACAGAAGGGGGGGTGATTTTGTGCGGTCTAATACTCCAGTTGTACTAACAATCATGATTTGGAGGGTATAGAAAAGAACATAAACTGGAGCCATTTGGACACGCGAGAGACGCACAACGGGATAATCGCTTAAAAGCTCTCTAAATAAGGCTTCTGAATGTAATCAAAAGAGAAACAGTGCTTTTGCAAAAAAGGTTCGCTAATAATATTTTTCCAAAAAATAGATTTTATAAGAAAAAGGGAAAGAAAATCTCGATTCTAGATCAGAAAGAATATTACCAACTATGAGTAGATCGAAGACCTAAATCTGTCCCATACACAACATTCTAACAAAGAGATTGGTAAGAAAAATTATATGCGAAAACATTGAACAAAGGGAAATTCAACTCTGAAGGCATGGAAAAAATTATGTTCATATATGACGGACCATGTCAGTGTGTAGTTTGAAAAAAAAAATATATTACAAAGAAACATGATGCTGAACGAAGACTACCTGAACTCTATACTGCAAAATGCAACTTAGGGATCTAAGAATGGCTACAAAAAAGAAAATAGTAGCCATTAAAGCTGGTGAGTACTTACAAGATTGAGCGGCGAGAGCAGCGGGCAGGGGCTGTGTAGAGCAGCCACGAGCGACGATTGAGAGCGGTGGGGAGGCGAGCTGCGGAGGGGAATGGCGGCACGGTGCGGCAGCAAGAGCACCGGGGAGCGCCGGAGGGGAGGGTCGAACGCAGCGAACGCCGGAGTAGAGCAGCACCAGCGAGCGCCGGAGGAGAGCGGCGGCGGGGAGCAGCAGCAAGAGCACCAGCGAGCGGCATTGGAGAGAGAGGATGGAGAAGAGAGATTGGGGTGGGAGAGAGAGGGCTCCTCGGGAAAAGCAATGTAGCTAGGGTTCGAGATTTGGAAGAACTGAGCGGGATTCCTCGGGAGAGAACGGGAAAGAGAAGGTAGAGGAGAAGAGGGGAAGACCACTTTATATATGGTATACAAGTTGTATAGCTACGGTATAAGTACGTAAATACATAGCGTATAGGAGAAAAAAAGAATATAGGAAAGAAACTGTCAGTGTCAGGTGCAGATCTCGAGAACGAGTTCGACGGCTACGATAGTACCTGCTGAGCACATACGCACCAAAAAACCGCTTACCGTGATGGACCGCAGGAAAGCTAACTGATTCTGCCGCGTGTGCGTGATGGACTGCACAGCTCAACTGTCCATGGCTGCCACGGAGCACGGGGCCACCTGGCCACGTACGTCCACGTCTGCCCGTGGAGATTCCAAATCGTTCTCAGCACTCCGCGGTTTGTCACGGCAGTTGGTCCGTGCTGCGAAAAAAAAGTGGATGCCTGAAATGTCAGGTACATGTCTGGCCAGCCGAACTATTTTCCTGAGTGCTTTTAGCCACTGCAACATTAAAATCAGCAATCTTTGAGCATCAAACTATTATTACTAGATCAAATCTGTTTTTCAGTGCTCTACTTTGAGTTATTGGTATAATTTTTAGTACTAGTGGATCCACATATGCTTTTAGGTTCGGTTCATTTTTTTTAAAAAAAAATGCTGGGTCAATTTGATCCGTGCCCACCTGACAGGCAACTCGGCCAAGTAAGTCGGGCTATTTCTCGGTTTTGATCAGTTTCTTTTTTTTTCTTTTATTAGAGCAATTTGGTCGGTTGGTTTCTGTTGAGTTGGATTAAGACTATATGTGTCTAAAAATATGGCCCAAGCCAACCCGATATATGAGTCTGGTTGGCTTGGATCGGAAAAATCTTTTCTGGAGGGGTTGATTGAGTCGAGTGGCCCATGATGAGGTGACCTAGCTGGAGACGCACTCCTCGGTGGAACCGCTCAGATACTAAAACTTCTCCAGTTTCCAGAATCCATCTACGACATAATTAAGGAAATTTGTCAGCAACTTAATAAGAAAACAGCATTGTAGTGTTGCATCAGGATACATGCACACTAGTCTCACACTGTAAGACGTGATGGAGAATTTACAACACTTGAGCCACACAATTTAACTTCTACATTCAGATAACAAAAGCTCTAGAAACACTCACAAAACTATCTTTCAGTCGGGCTTTTTTTATATATATAATAACAAATCTTTCAGTCGTAGGTTGTCCGGGCGAAGCTCCAATGATTTCGGCAACATCATCATTTGCTCATTTATTTGTTGTACTTCACTCGCTCCACTGTGGACAATACCTCTTTCGTGAGAAACATCTACGGGTCTTTCTCAGAAGCCTCTCAGGATGTCTTCCATAAGCTAAATTCCCACGGCCTGGAGCTAAGGAATTGCCATAAAGTCAAGGCAAAGAAAATCAGTCACCGTATATGTTAGTTTCAAATAAAAAGACATGCCGGCATCAGTGGGAAATTATAAGAGAAGCCAGTAGCCACTTTGCCCTAACAAGCTCCAAGAATGTGAGGGCATTGCTACACCCCTTTCAAAAGAAAGTGGGCATTGCTGAACTAAAAGGGTTCATGTAAGCTTGTTGCCAGTAGTGCAAACACCAATATCAGAAAGCCACTGCCTAACATGCATTTTAATCCTATGAAAGCACGCACTATGTAAAAAAAAACGACAATTGTTTCACCAAAGCGATTGCTCCACAAAGCATCCATGTAAGATCGCAGCACAGCAAGGCACCTCTAAAGATGGAAACCTGGAAACACATGCTCCACACACAAGTGCACTAGTTTGTACTTACAACAACAACAACAACAACAGAGCCTTTTATCGATCCCAAGCAAGTTGGGGTAGGCTAGAGATGAAACTCAAGAGAGACGGGGAAACTGGAAGACACAAAAGGGCACACGACGAGAAAGAGGTCACGGTTCGAGGCACGTTGATTGCCGGTCTCCAAGCGCTCTGTCCAAAAACTAAATCCTTGGAGATATTCCACTCCTTAAGGTCTCTCTTAACTGCCTCGTCCCAAGTCGGGTTTAGGTCGACCTCTACCGCTCTTTACGTTATCGGCCCGCTCGTAACCCCACTACGACCGGCCTCGGGAGGCCTCCATTTGGACATGTCCAAACCACCTCAATCGGTGTTGAATCAATTTCTCCTCCATTGGTGCCACCCCAACCCTATCCCGAATATCGCCGTTCGAATTCTATCCCTCCTGGTGTGCCCGCAAAACCAACGCAACATACGCATCTACGCCATACTCAATTCTTTGGACATGTCGCCTTTTTGTGGGCCAACACTCAAAGACCGTATAACATTATCGGGCGAATCGCCGTCCTATAGAATTTACCCTTCAGCTTCCGAGGCACCCTTTTATCACAAAGGACGCCCGAGAAGCTTGGCGCCATTTCAACCAACCCGCTGCAATTCTCGTGCCTCGACGTCTTCATCTATGTCGCCATCTTTTTTTGTAGCATCGATCCTAAATACCGAAAAGTATCCTTCTTGGCCACCACTTGCCCATCTAGGCTAACGTCTCCCTCCTCGTGCCTAGTCGCGCTGAAATCGCACCTCATATACTCGGTCTTGGTCCTACTAAGTCGAACCCCTTCGACTCTAACGTGTGTCTCCATAGTTCTAACTTCCTATTAACCCCCGCCCTACTTGTCATCCACTAGCACCACATCGTCAAGCCAAAGAGCATACACCAAGGGATATCACCTTGTATGTCCCTTGTGACCTCATCTAACACCAAGGCAAATAAATAAGGGCTCAATGCTGACCCCTCGATGTAGTCCTATCTTAATTGGAAAGTCACCGGTGTCGTCATCGTAAGTTCGGACAAACGTCACCGCATCCCTGTACATATCCCTAATGAGGGAAATGTACTTAGTTGGTACTTTGTGCTTTTCCAAAGCCCACCACATGACATTCCTCGGTACTTTGTCATATGCCTTCTCGAGGTACCATGTGCAAGTCCTTCTTCTGTTCCCTATATCTCTCCATCAACTGTCGTAATAGGAAAATCGCCTCCATGGTCGACCTACCAGGCATGAACCCAAACTGATTTTGGGTCACACTTGTCACTCTTCTCAGGCGATGCTCGATGACCCTCTCCCAGAGCTTCATTGTATGACTCATCAACTTAATCCCGCGGTAGGCACTAGTTTGTACTTACTGAAACCCAAAATTGGAGAAGGAAGAAATCCAAAATTCTGAAAAATACGGGAAGTTGGAAAATTGGTCCCTTTCTTGAGAAACCAGATCCTGCCCTTTCCTGTTGCGAGACCTATTTTTTCTGGTCAGTGGTCTCCTACCCCGGTACCCCCGATACACACAAGTACCCATCACATCAGCATCAGATAAACAAAATCTCGGTATCTTACATTAAGGCAACACAAGTTTCAAAAGAATTGAAATAACTAATCAGCTCTCTGAGGCAAGTTTGCAGCGCGGGTATAAAGTTGCCTCCACTATCTGCCCACCACGAGATTTACTGAAAATTGGTACTACTAATTTCTGCTATCCAACTGATAATCTTTTGATTTGATAATGATGGGTCATCTATGCCAAACACAAAATTTAGCTTTAAAATTACCCAATATAGAATGCTGACATATGCGTTTGCTTTAGAATACCAAACTACCCATAAAACGCCCGAAAAAATGTACAAAGCAATCAAAGGAACAGTATTGCATCTCCGAATGCTAATGAAAATCAAATTATCAAATAGAGATCCGAATGTAAGCGTGTAATGGAACTTGGAACAAACATACATGGGCCACGGCCCACGGCCTGATAAAGTTGAGGAGAAAGTGTGGTTCATATTTACTTCCCAAATCATAAGACGTTTTGACTTTTTCTACTCTAAATTTGTTAATTAATCAAATGGATGATTAAACTTGGTGTTAAAAAAGTCAATGGTACAAATAGGATGGAAGACTAGACAGATGTCTGCACCTGAATGCTTTTTTCGAGTGGTTTCAGTTTTGTTTTGGAGCGGTAAGCAATCGAAATTGAAAAACCTTGGAGCTTACAGCTTTGTCGCGTTGGAGCTTCCCGCTGTGGCGGCCTCGCGGGAGGAGAAGGAGCAGTAATCGCTCCGGCTGGAGATGTCCGAGGGCTGTTGGGGCCTGAAGTGGGAACCGTACGCCGGCGGGAAGCCCGGAAAAGGCTGAAACGGCTTGCCGGGGGTAGTACGCGTGCGCGTGCGCTTGAGGTAGATGCGGTACTTCTGGAGGTGACTGGCGACGTTCTCGCGGGTGAGGCCCTCGACGTTCATGAGGCGCACGATGGCCTTGGGCACGGCGGCCTTCTCGCCGAGGTGCGCCACGGCCTCGACGAACCGGCGGTGCAGCTCCGTCGTCCACACCATCCTGGCCTTCTTCCCGGCCCTCCCGCCTCGGCACCCGCCGCTTCCGGAGGCGCCGTCCTCGGTCTCCCCCCCCTCCCCCCCCTTCCTCCTCCTCATCGTCGTCTTCTTCCTCGTCGTCGTCGCAGCGGAAGGAGAGGTGAGAGGTGGGGGAGTCGTGCGCGAGGACGGGGCAGTCGAAGGCGGAGGAGCTGAAGGCGGTGCCGCCCGCGACGCCGATCCGGAACGCGGCGGCGAGCGCCGGAGGGATGAGCGGGTGCGAGACCGGCGTCAGCTCCTCCGCCGTGGGGAGGCCGTGCTCCCACTCGAGCACGCGGCCGCACGCGCCGGCGCCGGCGCCGGCGCCGGCATCGTCGTCGTCTTCCATGTCCGTGTGGCGGGTTGACGAGGATGAGGGCGGGCGCCGGGGGTCGTGGGGCCGGCCGCCGCGTCGGGATAACAACATAAATATATTTTCCCCGGGGTGGGGGCAGGCGGCTTCTTCTGGGTTTCTGACATTGTCACGGTGATCCCGTTGGCGCGTGGGTGCGGAGCGAGTCGCTCGGAGACTGCATGGTGTACGTTTTTTGCTTGGCAGGACGGACGGCAGGACCGCGAGCGCAAGGGAGAGGTTTCCGTTGGCGTTGCCTCCCGGGTTCTTGTTTGCTGTGGGCCTGTTTGGTTGTAGGCCGTCGTTCGCCACGCCACAGCATCGTTTGCCACGCCACAGTGTGGCGGTGGCGGACAAAAAGATCGCCACACTCACCACCGTCTCGCCACAGCTGCCATGCACTAAACGACGAGGAACAGGGAACAAAAGGACAGAGCAAAAGCTGATGGCGGCCAAAGCTTGGGAGGCAACCAAACAGCAGCGTCAGTGGGTGTGGCTGCCGCACTTTAGGCGTGGCGTAGTGTGGCGGTAATCCAAACACGCCCTCAAAAAGAATGTTATTCTCACTTCTCGAGAAAAAGACCGTCAGCAATTTTTATAAATAATAAATATCATTGATTAATATCATAATTAGTATTATCGGAAAGATCTTTAGATCTAGTTTTTTTAACAAATTTATTTATTTATACAAATATTATATGTATTTTCTACAAATCGAGTCAAACATATGACACAAACCCCCAAAACATCATTCTTTTTAGGACAGAGAGAGTACTCTGCAACGAGCTCAACGCTTAAACGAAACCCTGACACATCATGAAACGAACGACTCGAAAACAAAATTTGGCATGCTGGAGTACACAGGACTAGAGTCAGAACCCAGAACATGCAGGATCTGACAGATCAGTCCTATAGAAAACACGCATCTGGCTTCAGAAGCTGGAACCGATACATCAGTCATTCAGTATTACAAACATCCATTAGTGATAACAAGGAGGGCAATAAAATTTTATCCTAAGCAGATGCTAACTCTCGCACGATCGCAGATTTGTACAGGTCTCGTCACAAAATATAGACTTTCCTCCTCTCTTTACACCTACAACTTATACAGAACGCCTATTCTCCGCAGCGACATCTGGTAAAATTAAACTGACTGAGCCTCATCTTTGAATGACTATAAGCTCAAACTACAAAATGTACAGACTTCTTAATACAACATGTTTATTTTTAAACTCGGCTTGTAGCAGCCCAAAGCAGAAGGCAGAAGGTAGATCTGTCTAGCCATGGTTAGCTGTACATGGTCATCTTTATGCCATTAAGAAGGATTTTGTGGTTGAAGTGCAATCCTCCTCTCTGGATTCAGATTGCAAGGATAATCATGTTAGAATGGTTAAACAAAAGAAACTGAATAATCAAAGAAATGCTCAGCATCTTTCAATGAATGAAGCTGGAAGGGACAAACTTACCACCAGCAGCAACAAGTTTTTCTACACGGGCAACTATGTGCTTCCCATATGTATATTTCTTCAGAGCATTTAAGTGAACCTTTACCCGTGACAGGATCAACTCACGTTGCTGGTCATCACAAGTCTCAAGTACTTTCTGTACAACATAGTTACCAAACTGATCCTTCATCATGGCCTGTAATAAGTAGAGAGGCGGATTAGACTATGCTGAGATTTTATTTTCAGAAGCAAGCAAATAAGCTGACATTTTTAGTAAACATGATGCATAACCCAGAAAAAAATGCAAGGTTATTTTGCAGCAATCTAACTATCAAACATGTTTATGCAGTGTTTGCTAAATTATCAGCATGGAATCATGGAAAACCGACAAATTAGAATACAAAATATCATCTCTTTCCCTGCAGCCCTTGAGATTACTACTTTGAAAAAAACGCTTTCAATACATAAAAAACCTATTGGGTTTCATATGCCATCTAAAAAGGATTCAAAATCCCCTTGTGATCAGCTGAACATATTTTATTCACAGATTTATGACGCGAATAAAAATGTCTGGGACCACATGCTAATCACACCACAGTATCAAAAGGTGGCACAACCACACTGGCAGTTTTAAGAATTATGCTATTTTTTCACACTGAAATTTTTTGCTATTTAGAATTATTAAATTCCAAACCATAATCATATTAAGCAACTAAAAAAAAAGTCACCTGTAGAGGCTCATTCTCATCAGTGGTCCCAAGCATTTCATTTATGAGAACTTCTCGCTCTGTAGGTCCCCCGAATGTTAGACACTTCTCAACCACATTCGAGGCAAATTTCTGTTGGCTCATCTGAATGATCTGTCCAGCTAATTTTTCAATAATGATGGATCTTTCATGAGGCTTCCCATGCTCTAAAACATGCTGCATAAAAATGGAATCTCAATATGGTAACTGATCACTGGTAACAACCGCAGAAGGTTTTTCTAAGAGCATGTTAGATAAAAATCGCAACAAATCAAGTAAGAGTAGCCATGTGTGATAGACTGATCGCAGATATTCTTCGATTAGTGTCAGTTTGCCTAGATAGATCATAAATAAAATACAGATTACAATACCCATTCAATCAACCACAAAATGTATCCCACCCAGTTAGTGTGATGCTGTTTGTATCAGACACCCTGGTACAGTATTTTCATCTTCTAAAGCAAAAAAAAGAACAGCCCATAGTGTTAAACTGTTAATGCCTAATTTTACAACAGTGGAGAATCGTTTGTTCTGGATAATTTGGATCACTTAACGCAGGTCTGAATTATACTGAAATAATAACTCCATAAAAGGTTAGATGAGAAGTCACTTCACTACTTCAGCTGCATCAATCAAAACTTTTCAGTTTATAAAATATATATAAACATGTCAACATAGCTCTCTTCAGTTTTTAGCTGTATATTGATGCAATATATGTCAACTTTACCATCATCTGGTTTCAAATACGAGAGTAAATCAGGACTGATTTAACAGAAAGAATCTGTTAGGCAATTTTTTTTTTCCTTCAGTAGAAAGACAGTTCAAAGAGCAGATCCCTCTGGAACTTTGGCATCTTCATTTCCAAAGGAACATGCATCTTTGACAAGTCAACCTAATAAACACAATTGAAACACAATGATTTTCGGCAGATGTGCATCTACTTTGCATCTAATAATTTAACAGAAAGAATCTGCTGAAGGAATGAGCCTGCATGGAGTTTTTGCTCCATCTACTTTGCTACTTGTGTGGATCAAGAACACTGATTATCTTTATTCTAATGTTTATATCTATAGTTACTACAATCTTTTCCTTTGGTCCACAAAGAACTTGTGAGGCTCCGTTATTCTGGCCCTGGTTTACATTGTCTTAAAAATGGTTAAAAAATTAACAAGGCTGCCCCTACAGTACTTAAAAAGGGATGTAGGCGCAGGTTGCCAATTGAAACGCTAACTTTTCAAATGGGATATCGAAACAGAAACAGAAACAAAGCAACATATACATAATGATGGTTGTACGCCACAGATATTGGAAATATTTATTGCAATACAAGAAAAAGAGGTAAAACATATCTATAGCTATTCATGATTGGAAATAGAAGTCCCAGTTTGAAAAATTCGAAAGAAGCACTGAACCTGGACAACATAATTTCCATATTGATCCTGCGCCAACATGCATACAGATTGCAATATCTCATCCATAACTACTTGCTGAGTTTTTGGATCAGCACAGTGCTCAAGTACTCTCTGCATAGAGAAAAGAAAACTGTGAAATCTCAATAACACAAGGGATAGAACACTTGCATGTAGGTGCGCAAAACCTAAAGGTATACCTGTATGACTCTGCAGCCATAAGGATGGGTTGATAATGGAACAACATGACCATAGAACGTTGATATTATAAACTGGATAGAATCTTCTGGGACACATTCAATACATTTCTGGATGACATGATTTCCATTTTGATCACGTACACATTTCATGATATGACCATCAAGCTCAGTAACCATCTTTGTTTTTTGGTCCAGATCAACCACCTCTATTGCCTTCGGTGATGTGCGTATAGATTGGTCAGGTACCGGAAGAGTTTTTTTAAAAGGAAAAAGGCCAGAGGGAGAGGCCACACAAGAAAGAACTCTTTGCAGTGATTATATCAAGTGGCTAACTAGCAAGTACAGACGATAATCATTTAGTACCTTTTGGATAACTCGGCATCCATACATCTGAAGACTGAGAGCTAATACATGTCCAAATAGTTTATCAGCCAACTCCCTCCGTTGTTCTGCACTCCCATGCTCAAAAAACTAGGAAAATAAGACACGTAAGTCATGAAATACTAAACCAACCTTGAAACATGCTTGGAGAACTGGTGAAACAATAAGGTATTCCCACCCTAAAAGAGAGATGTTCCATAGAGTGTAGGAGATGAATACCTTCTGTACTACATAATTTCCAAATACATCAGTCATCAATGATAGTGCATGAGGCATGATCTCCTCAAAGACCATGTTCTTTTCTTCAACTGTGGCAGTTTCAAGTTTTTGCTGTATGAAACGGCTTCCATATTGGTCAGCACTGCAGAATCAATGCAGATCAGCAAATGTCACACATCCAAAGTAATCCTGAACCTTAATCCTTATACAAAGTTAAAAAAAAGAATAAGTGACCAAAGCATCTGTCATGGGCAGCCAGCAGGCTGCCACCGGCCCAATAGGCCCAAGTTATCTTAGTTATTTATCTATGTTAGAGCAATTAGTAATAGTACCATATTGTCTAGTCACAAGAGGTGCTAGTCCTATGTAACCTTTATAATCAGCCCCATGAGGCACAATAGGTACCAGATGTTATGGATGATGGGTATTATAGGATAACTAGACCTTATGCTTTGCCAAGAGCTTGAGAGATTGAGGGGGATTAGAATTGTTTCTTCATAATTCATTGCTTTATCCCTATTGTGCCTCATGGGGCTGATTATAAAGGTTACATAGGACTAGCACCTCTTGTGACTAGACAATATGGTACTATTACTAATTGCTCTAACATAGATAAATAACTAAGATAACTTGGGCCTATTGGGCCGGTGGCAGCCTGCTGGCTGCCCATGACAGCATCTTCCACTATCTCTGAAGTGTTGATGCATAAATTAGTGTACACAAACTGGTGTGTGTGTTCTTTTTTTTTTTTTTGGGGGGGGGGGGGGGGGGGGGGGGTGGGGTGGTTGTTGTTGTCAAGATCCACACCATGAACCTTTCCTAAACATGTGATTTGTGGAGGCAATAAATACAAGACAATGCTCACCAGGATATTAGTGAGCCATTTAACAAATTTGAGATATTTATATTAGTATTCTGAAAAGGTACTATGTGCCAAGGCATACCTAAACTCAACCACATGCCCAGCAATCTCAGCAAGCTCAAAACTTCTGGCTTTGTTACTTTTTAAATTCATCCAAAAGCGAGGATGGAAAGTTCTCATTCATGTAGCCACTTGGATCAGAGTTCCAGCCACCTAAGTTTCTCAAGTTAGACGGAAACCTCAGATTTCGCTCACCAAGCCTAAGTGGACTGCCAGGACCCGATGGAGAAGCAACAGGACTGCTCAATGGGCTTCCTGGGTATGCCATGCCCATGCCAAAAGCCAAATTGCCATAATACCCATGATTTGAAGCGGCTGATTTACCCAGAAGTGGCATTTCATATTGTTTCTGCTGCTGAAGCAAGGTTTCAATATAAGCTTTTTGAACTGCATTTAAATTAGCATATGAGTTACCCATGTAACCTCTTTCCAAGGAGGGATCACCATAGCTGCCAGCTCCCTGTGCTGCATACTGAGCCTTCAAGTATTGGACATAAAAAGGGTCAGAAAGAGGAGACTGAAGACCTGTGGGAGCTTGATTACCACCCCGACCAAGGTTATGTGCATCAGTTAGACCAAGTGAAGCTATAGCAGATGCAGCAGCAGCACTCTCAAACAAAGGGGGCATCATAGAGGACAAACCTGGGCTGAGTGGGTATCCACTGAGCCCATAGTTCAAAAAGGCTGAATTTATACTGTCAAAATTGTGATGTTGAGCAGGAGAACCACCTGGGCTTTCATTAGAAGAAGTTGGGGACTTCTGATATGAACGAGCAGACAAATTGGATCTCTGCATTTCCAAATGTCCATCTAACCTTGTGTTGGTACTATTTCTTAACTCTGCTAGACCAGCAACACTGTTATTAACGTCAGCAAATGAAGAATTGGATGGTTGTGACATCGATGGTATACCCAGATATCCATCATCAGTTTCTAACATTACAGAATGCTGCTTATTATGGACTTGAGCGGATTGTGAGTTAAGTGAAAATTTCTGCTGATCACTTATCTCTCTCTGAAAATTCGATCGACTGATGTTGTTATTATCATTCAGAGAACCACTTTTTGATAAGTTCATGTTTGACAATGCAGATAAAATATCATCTGTACCAACTGCTTTTGAAGATACAGTGTTGAATGCTGATGAGGAGCAGTTCAGTTTCTTATCATTGGAAGTGATCCTAACACCAACAGGTGGTAGTAGGCCAGGGCTAGGAATCCTTGCAACATAATGAGGATCTGGCGTAGCATTTCTGGAAACAGATGAACCCATGATAGATGCAAACGTTTGAGATGTGGATGTGTTAAGGCTGTGAAGACCACTGACATTTTGCATGTTCCCAATAGGATGATGCACATCCAAAATATCACTATGCATAGAATATTGGTTCTCAGCAGGATTCACTGGCTCCTGATTATCAAGAAAAGAATTGCGACTGGCCGTGCGGGAGGGATGCTCTGAAGTAGGTGTTCTGCGGTCAATATTGTCCTGAAACAACCCATATTAAACTAAATAAGATGTCTCAACTCTCAACGATAAAAGGCGTAGAAAGGCACTGGTAGATGCAAGCATAAATCGATAAATTAGACATGGTAATAATGCACATTGATGTATAAATTCAAGCTTGCAAACTCTAAACAGAAATAAAATGATGATAGTTGTCAAATAGCAATATTATATGGACACATGCAAGTATCAAAGATACGTTTTATCCTGTCTTGAACTTTAAGAGGAAACTTGTTAGCAAATTCTACAAAAATACAAAAAAAAAAAAATCCCAAGATGATGCTGAAAGCATGCACTTTGACACTAGACCTTCAGACGTGCCCGTTATAATATTTGTACCACCTCTGTCATTCCCAATACATGAGCTTGAACTGAGGCATTCAAAACTTACAGACTCACAGATAAATTTCCAAACCCATCAGTGCTACAATTATCCAAATTAAATTGAATGATTCAAGTGTGTTAATTCAACAGAACTGTGTTGAGAAAAATTCCCACACTACTCCATATATATTGTGAGTAACAAGTACCAGAGACCTATAGCAGCCCAAACCATCTAGAAAATAGTTTGGATAAAACTGCAAAAAGCCAAACATAGGAACTAAAATTGAACCTCAATGGGATAAGACCACTAAAATAACAAGTTAACAACTAATAGTAGTGTAGCTAACAGAATAATGCACCAAGTAGAAGCAATTAAGACTAACCCTTCTTATGAATTAAAATTCAACATATTCAACATAAAGAAAAAAGGAAGCAAACTTTGCAACCCAAATAAGATCAGACCTGAAGTATATCTGCAAAGCTACGCTGCCGCCCTAGGGACAAACCAATGAGCCCGTCCCCTCCACCATCCACCCATTCTGCGGCACCACCTCCATCATTCCTGGCTTCCTCCTCCCGCTCAAAACCAGGATGCAGTGAGAACAGAGGCCTCCCCGCTGCAGTCCCCATCCCTTGTCCGGCCTCCTCCTGAACCGGCTTCCTCTTGTCCCCAATCCCCCCAACCACCCCAGATTTCAGGCGCTGGGTTGATCGCCAATCCTCCTTGGACAGCACCGGTGGTGGTAGCCTCGGGTTAAGATTTCCATGAGAGTAGTAGTAAGACAGGTAGGCTGGATCAGCCCGGAGCTCCTCCTCCGAGAGGAGGCCACTATGCCCGTTCAACGTCTCAGCAACAGGAATCGGGGCAGCCGTCTCCGCCACCTCCCCGTCACCGCGGAGCAAGCCGCTGATGGCGTTCAGAGAACCCTCTATGGTCGGCGGCGCCGAGCCGCTCGAAACATGCTGAGCTCACGCTCCCTCTCCCTCTCGCCCGCGTCTGCTGGTCGCCTCCGCTGGCCACCGGCGCCGGAACTCAGCAGCGCTTCGAGCTCGTCCTCCAACTCTTCCTCCCCTCCCTCGCCGCCCCCGCCGCCCATCTCCCCACGCATAGCCACGGCGCTGGCGCTCATCATCCGACAAACCCTAGGAACAGAAATCACAAAGAATGAGACAATGAACACGCTGAAACCGCCAATGGAAACCCCGGACAGCCGCCGCACCACAGTTACCTCCTCCAGGCGTAAAGGCGCCGCTCTGCACGGTCCAAGCCCGCGCCAACCAGCACGATAAGAACAGTTCAGTCACAGAAGATGCGGCTCTCCCAACGCCCCAGGCTAAAGCACCATCGAATCGAGCGGCAACAGCCCGATCGGTGAGGAGTCCTCCATTCCAGCACCGATTTCTTCGGGATTCTGGAAGATCGGAACGGGGAGGCACGATTCGGGGACGCCCAGGCTCAGATTGGACTCCGATCGGGCAGCGATTCCGCCATTCCAGGCGCCGGAAGCTTCGAGCTTCTCGGAGAAGGGGATTGGGAGAGGAGAGAGAGAGAGAGCACACAGTAAGCAGCAGTGCGGAAGCGAGCCCGAGGAAGGAGACGGCGGAGTGATAAGCACGAGCCGCCGCGGCTCAGGAACCGTTGGATCTAGACGCCGACGGTGGAGATGTAGACTGACACAAGAACCCCTAGGGTTTTATAACTTTTATTACTTTATTCATTCAAGTGCAGGAGATGGCACCGCAGTTACTTCTGCCTGACCTGCGGGTCCCCCGCCTGTACAGAATTTACTCCTTTCTTACCATTTTTAGTGAGGGGTTTAAGATTTAAGATTATCCATAATAATAATATGCATGACTGTTGATGGGTAAAATTGTTATTTTTCCATGGAAGACTGGGAGGTTAGTAGGTGAAGTACTCCTTCGTCTTCTCTTTAATTTGGATTAGGGTCAAGGTGGGTCCCGTGGTAAAAGAGCCCAAGCGGGGCCCGGAGCACATGGATGTGCATGCCACGTGTCTGGCCCTAGATTCGCTCGTGCGAGCTGCGAGGACGGGGCGGACTTGAGGAGATGCGGGCATGCGGCATTCTGAGTTTCTGACGAGGACTCCATGAAAAGAAAACGCAACAAGCTTTCCATTCTTGGGAATTCTGGATAAGCCCACGAAGGGACGGCTTGTGGTTTTCCAGGAAAAGGAAGGCTATACTCCCTCCGTCTCAAAATAATTATCGTTTTTGCTTTCCGAAAAATAAATACCGATAATTTTTATAAATAATAAATATTATCGATTAGTATCATAATTAGTATCATAGGAAAGATCTTTGAATCTAGTTTTTTAATAAAATTATTCGGAGATATAAATATTGTACGTATTTTCTATAAATTGAGTTAAACTGGTGGCACGAAAACCAAAAACGATGTTTATTTTGGGACGGAGTACTATATTTGATCCGTGTTTGCCAATTTTCCATCAAGAAACAGGATAATAAACAGGATAAACGCATATTCTTCTTCTACGAAAAGGTCCTCATAAATTACTCCCTTCATTCTTTATTAGTGTCACATATCGTTATAAATCAAACATTACTACTATCTTTCAGCAACTATTTTAAAATATCCTTATAGTTTCACCACGTATGAATCTATGTCTCTATGCCTTTGCTTTTTCAATACCAAAGAGGCAAAATTTAAACTCATTTTTGTCTATTAATTTTTTTGTTAATATTATTCCTCTAACTATAGGATAATACAGAGTTTATTTTTGTCCGGACTTATATATATGGTTTGTGCTTATATAAGTTAGAATAGCTCTTATTTAGCGTGATATGGAGTGTAATTCCAAAATAAATTCCTGCTCATGTTTAGAGATGATACGAAGTCTGATTATAACATGCATGTATTAGATTTCGTCGCAATACACAAGCCCTAACACTAGTTTCTTTTCGTTTAACCTTTTCACTGACCCGTCTCGTTTTTTCCCCATGGAAAAGCGCCAGTCCATGTCCGTCATGTCATGGATGTGGCCACCGTCGCATAGGAGTCACCGGAAGCGAACCGGTGCGTTTCAATTCCTCAGACCTACCACGGCCAGCCAAGTCTCGGAGCGGGGTAGGGGAAAGAATTTTTTTATTTTCAACTCAATTTCTAAAGATATTCTAAAATAAGCATGGTTGGAAAACTTATTTGTGAGTCTAATCCTTTTGGACGTGCCACAAACAGAGGCGCGACATCTGTGAAGATCGCGCCATGCATGCTAGCGCGGTGCCCCTGTCAGCGTGGCACCCCCGCCACCCTCGGCCAACCTGGCCTGCTGACGTGGTAGGTCGAACCGCGTCAGCATGCATGGCGCACCATTCCTTGTGAACACTGGCGGAACCACGTTCAGACCATACTGGGCCCTGGCCCCACCTTGATTGGCACAAAACTATGAAGATTTAAGGTGGCTACTGTTGTTGAGCAGGACAAAAACTGTTAATCACCATGGAAATTAGTCTGTGTTCAGTCCAGCCCCCGCTTTGGCATTATTCTGGCTCCGCTAGTGCTTGTGAAGCGCCACTATTGCTAGCGCGGTCATTGTTTGCCAGCGTGGCGGCCCTCTACCCCCGCCTAGTTGGCTCGGTGATGTGGCACAGGACCGCGCCACATCGGGAGGCGCGGTCCCCCTGGAGTCGCGCCTCCATCTGTGGCGCAACCTATGTGAAATACCCCGCCGCGGCTTTCTTCTCTCTCCATCATTTCCCAGATCGAACGCCGTCTCTAGCTCTTCTCCGCCGTTGTCCCTCTCCCCACCGGCCGCTGTCCCTCTCCATCCTTTCACGTACTTGTCTACCTTTCCTCCAATAGTTGAAAAGGAGGTACGATCCTCGATTCACTGAAAGAAGAAACACCTCATATCACGCATATCCAATTTGCATGTAAATCATAAGTACAACATAAGTACTATGTATAATGTAGCCTAATTAACCATGATAACCACTACATACTAACTGTAAATGAATCTACAGGAAAACCAAGAACATCTAAATCAATAAACAACGAGTACTACAAATATAGCAGCTATAATAAAATCGGTACAAATTGAACAGCACTTAACCTTACCTTGGAGGTCCTTGTGATTCAGGGAAATGGGAGGCAAGGTGGAGGACGGGAGAGAAGCAGCAGGGCGGGGCATGGCTGACGGTTAGAGCCTTTGGCGTGGGCCACGGGCTGGCCACGATGGTGCGCCACGCTGCGGCGGACAAGGCAACGGGCGAGGGGCGATCGTGCCGCCCCCAGGCTTACCAAAGCCAGCGACCTGGAAAAAAAAGAAAGAAGCCGCTACGTCTGATATTGAAACGGGTCGCGCAATTATTAACGGCGCAACCCCTATCCACGTCACCAAGCCAGGTCAACAGCGGAGTAGGGCCGCTACGGTGCAAACGGCAACCGTGCCACCACTCAGGGTGTGAGTAGTCGTGCAACCGCATAAAGCACACCATGCATGTTGGCGCGGTTCAACTTGTCACGTCAGCATGACACAGAGGGCAGCGGTGCCACACTCGTAGGGCGCCACGGCATGCATGGCACGGTCTTCCGCAGATGTCGCGCCTCAATTCGGGCGCTGCATAAAAAGGATTAGACCCACAAATAAGTTTTCAACCATGCTTATTTTAGATGATATTGGAATATCTTCTGAAATTGAGTTAAAAATAAAAAAAAATCGGGGGAAATGGAGCGCTCGTTAATAGGGCCGCCGGGAAGGGAAAGTGGATGGCGGCGCTCGAACCACGGCTCAGCGGCAGCGAGCTTCCACCAACGTTGCTGCGCTCACAACTGGAGAGCATGGGGTGTGCTGCTTGCAGCTCTCTCGGCCCCGCTCCAGGTCGTGGAGGAGGAGGAGCGCACGATGTTGTGGGACTTGTTGCGACGCGGGACTCTCTCTGGAGCGGCGAGCAGGTGGCGTGGCTTGCGATCAAAGACGCAAGCGGTGGAGTTTGGCCGGTGGGTTCGCCAAGCGTTGGAATAGTAGGCGAGCTGGACGCCACGATCAACTTTGGAACGGGAATAGGATGGTGCACAAAGAACAGCCGACGTGGCCCAATGAGGTGGCCGAGTTTGGACCGATACACCTTTGGCGATATGAGATGATCCGAACCGAATTAAGACACTCCGTTAGAGAACCTTTGACAATATAAGATAATCCGAACTAAATTAAGATATTCCAAATACAGAAAGAGTTGTTTCTTTTTTAACTCTTTGTTCACAGATAGAGTTGTACTCCTACATGACTTCACTTGTTATTAGACGTGAATTTTTTTTTTTGACCGAAGTCTCGAATCCATACTCTATATATATGGAGACGTGGGCATGGACGCGCCGTCTCCAGATTCCAGAAGAAACTAACTGCTCGAAAGCAAGGGACCCACGTTCAGAGAAAAAGCTAACAACCGATCATGGCCTCGTCGGCGCCGGCAACTGCTGAAGCGACGTCGTCCCGGTTGGACCACCTGAACGCCGACGTGGTGGCCGAGATTCTGATCCGTCTACCGTCGGCGTCCGTGCTCCGGTGCCGAGCCGTCTGCAGGGCATGGCGCGACATCACCAGCAGCCCGGGGTTTGTAGCGGCCTACTCCCGACGCCGGCCCCTGGAGCTCGTCGTGCAACGCCACGGTGCCAACGGCGTGCTGGACACCATTCCGCTCACCCTCGACTCCGATGAGGAGGCCCGCCGGTGCCTCCACCCCGGGTACCCCAGGTGCGAGATTGTGCCGGGTCTTTTCAAGAGAGGCTACAGCTTGGTCGGCTCCTGCGTCGACGGCGGGCTCCTGCTGTTCGAGAGGTTCACGTTTTGTGATGTCTCGCTCTTCCTGGTGTGCAACCCGGTGAGCCGGCAGTGGGTCATCGTGCCGCTGCACAGCAACAAGATGACGCGAGTCTGCGCCCTGTACGTCCACCGGCCGTCCGGCGAGCACAGGCTGCTTCTGCTCACCAACGACGACGAGCGTTACGGCTGGGGCAAGTGGGCGTCGCACTACGTCCGCTCGCTCGAGGCTGCCGAGACCCGGCGGCTGCAGGGTCCGGCGGTCACCGGCATCTACATGTGCGACCCGGTGGTGATCCACAGCCTTGAGCACCGCGGCAGGCTTCACTGGCTAGACGACCATCCGGAGGCCAAGGCCACCGGCACGGTCTTGGCGTTCGACACGGTGTCTGAGACGTTCCGACGGTTGGCGCGGCCGCCGCCGCTGAGGAACAGGAACGGGAGCCAGGAGATGAACGGGCCGCCGCCACTGAGGAACGGGAACGGGAGCCTCTGCCTGCTGGAGATGGACGGGATGGTGGCCGTGGCAGCCATACTCAACGGTTCCATGGACGTTTGGGTGCTCCAGGACTACGACGACGACGAGAGCTGGGCGTGCTTGCCACCGCCGTTTCGGCGAACGCGCTGGGTGCTCAACGCCAACGCTGCTGGTCAGCACAAGAATAACAATGCGACTATTGTTCTACAAGACGACAGCGGCAATTCAGTGGGTCTCTATGATCTTGCAAACAAGAGGTTGCTCAAGCAAATTCAGGTTATCAGTGATCCTCGAGAGGATAGGCGGCAGATTTTTTATTGCACTCACCTGAATGCCCTCCTATTCAGGGATACCATTCAGCGACAAAGTTTCTTCGATCTTCGCAAGTCAATTTTTCAATTTCCAGACTCGGATTATAGCATCTTTCTAAAGTCCTTGATTTGCAAGGTGTGATCTAATTTGCATTGTCCTCACCCCCCCCCTCTCTCTCTCTCTCTCTCTCTCTCTCTCTCTCTCTCTCTCTCTCTCTCTCTCTGTTTGACCTTGTCTATTGAGCTTCGTCTGCCCATCGTACGACTTATATATTTTCATTACAAGAAAAGCTATCTGTTGAAAATGGTTTATAATGGAAGAAAGAATTCCCAGTTTTTTAGATACATGCATTTTGTGGTCGGAAAGTGTGGCAGGTGTGGAGGTAGATATATGCATTTCTGGGCCTGTTTAGATTGGACATTGGAAACTTTGTCTAGCCCAAACAGCAGTCCCTAGGTCTATTGTTTGTGGCTAAGGACTAAATGGTGTTGCCAGACTCAAACAAAGCGCCCAGGGCGATGGCTACAAATTTATGTGGTGGGTGGCCGAACCACGAATTGAAAGACTATCTGACAACTGTGCCTCATGCCTGGTTAAGTATGCTCCTCGTGATTGTAATAGGGTAGCCCATGAGCTTGCGTCTATAGGAAGTAGAAGATATGCTTTAGCTCCACTAGTGCTACCTAGTGTGCCAAATTGTATCATGGTTGTGGTGTCGGAAGATTTAGCCGACATGATCGAGTAATCGAATGCAAATTCCTGTAAAAAACATGCTCTACTATATGCATTCAATTTCCAGATTATGTAGGCCAACAGCCGACTATACGTGGAGCATGTTTTAGGCTTCGGAAAACACGACTGCAAAGAAAAACCGTCCTTGATAGCTAAACCAATATGAAGCCAAACCTTCACGTTCGTGTAGACTCTAGAGACTAGTTTAATAGTTCAATAATTTCTAAACTTGTCATGAATCAGATGTGTGCAGTATGTTTAGCACGCAAGAAAAAAACAGACTTGTTTTTCTAATCCTATTTAATTTTATTTCAAAAATAAAATATAATTTTGAGCATGCAATATCTTTAGAAGATTTTTTTTGATTTTCGGAAAGCATTTTGGGATACACCGCTAAAAGAAAGACTCAATAAAGTATTTCAGAAGGAACTTCAATTTTATAGATATAGAAATACAGAAAGATTCTATTGGATGTTTCAAAAACTCAAAATAAAGCAGCAAGCGCTGGTTAAAATTCTATACGGCGCAGTTTTTTTTTAAAAAAAAATATAAGGCGCTGAGTTCGTTATGGTGGGGGCCACGGGGAGACGCACATAAACCCGAGCTCGGCCCGGCTGGCATTTGGCACGCCATTTCTCCGTTCTCGTCTCCCTCCCCGTTCTCGCCTCCCTCCCTCCCACAAATTCCAACTCCGATCGCCTCCCACCTCTTGCATGTACAGGCCTCCTCCGCCCCTCACCCACACCATGGAAGTAGAACATCTTGCTGTCCGTAGCACGACGAGAGTCGCCACCATGGCTCTCTCGCCTCGTCACCAATTTCTCGCAGCGGGAACTGCTGCCCGCCCGCATGGCGGGTGTGATGGAGGAAAGTCGGGGATCGACATTCCGAGGATATGGAAGAGGGATGGGGAGCCAGGGCGCGGTCGCCAGTTGGAGGTCGTCGCCACCATCCCGACACCCGTCAACCGGGCCTTCCACCGGCTGGCGTGGTCGGCGTGCGACGCCAGCAACCCTGAATACCCTCTTGGCCTCCTCGGCTGGCGCCCTCGACGACGGCGTCATCTACGTTGGGACCCGTCCGTGCTTCAGTAGTAAGTTTCCGTGATCCGCTTCTACTCTTCTTCTTCGGTTCGCGTGCATCTTCTTCGATCGGGTTCGTCGTCGTGGTCGCCTGCGCTTAATTTGGTGGTGTGCTCCTTGCCATGTTTCGTGGTGTGTTTATTCCACATAATCTAGCGTGCTTAGGCTGCGTTTATGAGGGGGATTGTGCGCTGAAGCATCATTGGAAAAGGGTTTAAGAGGAGGCAGGCCAGTCCGGCGGAAGAGGTGGGTTATCGGGGCGGAGGCACGGAGTGTCACGGACCGGGCTATCAGGTGGGCCGGAAATGAGCTACCAAGTGGGCTGGATCAGAGAAGGGAGCTTCACCTATACAAAAGAGACAACGTCGTGCGAGGGAAGGCATCGAACAGAACAACCGAAACCTGAACTTGTATTCCTCCTCCGTCTGGAACTCAGCTCCCTTGCTGTTCTTGCTCTCTCCCTCGAATCCTTGCTATTCCCAGTCTAGATTCCCTCTAATTCTTCTCAAATTGTATCCCAAACTCCTGTAATTGCTATCCAGTAGTGAGGGATCGTGACAATTGGTATCCAGAGCCTTGAATTGGGGAACCCTAATTTTTTTCCCCAATCGATTTCGCCCATGGCTTCATCAGCACCTACACCAGCTGTCGGTGCTAAAACTAGTGGTTCTAGTACCAACGAGTGAATTTGCGTGCGTGCTCCCAACTCTGGATGGTGTGCAAGAATGACACAAGAAGGTTTTGTATTATCCTGCACCAAGGTGCCTGTTGGTAGGGTGTACAAGCAAGTGGAGAGAGGGAACTGTCCCAAGTCTCGAGTGAGATGAGTGAGTGTGTGTGTGTGTTTGTCAAGGAGATTGCTTGACTTGCTTCCTAGGATTCACTTGTCTCGGAAGGGCCCCCGTCCCCCTCCCTTTTATAGCCGGAAAGGGAGGGACGGGCTTTTACAGTGACGGTATTTGAATAGGAAGACGGCGGTGGGCGCCGCCTCATCCTACCGAGGCCGGGGGGCTCCCCCTCTCCCTTGTGCCGAGGCCCCGGGTGAGGGCAGTGGTTTCGTCTTGTACGGCGCCCGCCTTGTCAATGGCGGGCGCCGTCTCGTGGAGTCGGCTCCTCGTTCTTGGTGAAGGAGGGGACGTGCGCCCTCCGCAGGGGTCTGCGTGGGCGTCATGATGAGCGTGCCCAGTACCGTGGCCTGCTTTGTAGCTTTGACTCACCCCGGTCCGGGCTCCCGAGGGCCGCGGCATCGTTGTCGTATACGGCGTGGCGGCGTAGAGATACAGCGCCACGGGGCCATCTTCGTCTGCCCTGGCTGCGGAAGCTTTGGGTGCCGCGATGGTCGGGGCACCGGAAGACACGGCCGCCCGTCTTTGGGGGTGGCGCCCGCGCTCGCGGGGATGCGGCATGCTCCGTATTTGGACTTCCGTGATGGGACACATTACAGAGGTTAGTCATCATGTCGCCCTACATGGGCGTGCATGGCCGCCACCGTAGGGATTGCGTAATCGTGAGCGTGGGCGCAGAGTGGTGACGGGGACGCTCCCATCCCTGCCAGGCTAGCGCCATCCCGCGATCCATTGTGGGAAGGCGGGCGGTGGATATATGTCACATCAGAGCCCTAGTTTGACCTGGGAGTGCGGCGCGACCTGTCGAGACCCGCCCGCCGGGGGCTCGGACGGGGTGGAGAGTCGGCTCCCTGCCCGAGGCCTGCCCGAAGGGGGCCTTCGGGGCGAAGAATCAGCCCCGTCCGAGGCATTTGCCCGCCAGGGGCTCGGACGGGGTGGAGAGTCGGCTTCCGTCCGAGGCTCGATCCGTCGGGGGCTCAAGGGCGGGGCGAAGAATCGCCCCCGTCAGGAGGCCTGCCCCCTGTGGGCTCGGACGGGGTGGAGAGTCGGCTCGGGCCCGAGGCCCGATCCGTCGGGGCTCGGGGCGGGGCGAAGAATCGCCCGTCCGAGGCCTCGCCCGAGGGGCTCGGACGGGGTGGAGAGTCGGCTTCCGCCCGAGGCCCGATCCGTGGGGGGGCTCGGGCGGGACGGAGAGTTGGCGCTCATCCGAGCCCCCCTTGCGGAGTGTGCTCGGGCCGGAGACAAGACGCTGGTCCTCTGGTGCGCCAAAGTGCCGTAGCCCAGGTTTGAACAGTGGGTGGCTTGTTGGGCTAAGATTTGCGTTTGTTGGGCCTTCCTTAGGGGGCCTTTATTTTGGTCCCCGACAGTAGCCCCCGAGCCTCTGAAGGAGTGAATGCACTCGTTTCGAGGCTGGTGCGGTGTTGCCTTGGTTGAAGGCGTTTCACTCCCGCAGGTGCGCGCAAGCGCACCCGGCGGGTGTAGCCCGAGGCCACGGAGGAGCATGGAGGACTCCTCCAGGGCTTGTTGTTAGTTTACATGGTGCAGCCTATGGTTGTCTTCGGGAACCGTAATTTCCGGTGGGGGCGCGCGAGCGCACCCGCCGGGTGTAGCCCCCGAGGCCTCGGAGGAGTGTGTGTGCACCCGTCCGAGGGCTCGTTCGTGTTTTGGTGGCAAAAACGATTTGCGCCGCCGAGCCCAGGGCCCGTCGGCTCGTCCGGGGTTCGGTCGAGTGTCGGGGACGCTTTCCCGAGCCGGTTCGCGTTGGGGTAAGTCCCCCCGGCCCTCGTGGCGTTGAGGGGGAGCCGGTTGGTACTCAGTCGTTAGTCTTTATGCACCTCAGCGTCCCTTCCGCAGGGAGGAGGGTTGGACTTCATCGTGCCATCGTCGACGAGTGTCGAACACGACTAGGTCCGGTGAGCTGTTAACGGGTGGATCCAAGTGAACCGCCTGTGCCCCGTTCGCTAGGGGTTGGCTGGGCCCGGAGGCGCGGTTCATAAGAGCCGCACGGTATGCCTGAGGCGGGGCTCGGGTCCCGTCCGCCGGGTCCTGAGGGCTCGATGCACTCCCACGCGGGATCCCCCTACTCGGCTGCCATGCTAGCCTCGGATGCTGCTGCGAGGACGGCCCCCGCTTGCGCGGGGCCAGGCTGTGTATGAGGCCGTCCGAGCTGCCCCTGACTCTGTTGCCCTGAGGTGGCTGTCGAACCCCGAGATGGGCCAGCCTCCGTTCCCTACGGACTGTAAAATGGGCCGTCGCCTGGGCTCCTTCATGAAGAAGGAAAACCACCGTTTCACCCCGTCGCGGGCGCGCTTTTCCAGGCGGCCGACGCGGGATGGAGAGCGCCGCGCGGGAGGTGGCGGGCCCCACTTTCCCGCCGTGGCGGTTGCCGTGCGCGTGTGGTCGTGGGCCCCACGGCGGACGTGATGTGCGGCGCTGCGCTTCCGGCTGCGGCCACGCACGGTGGCGGCGGGCCCGGGCCTTGCGCCCCGGATCCTTTGTGCGGGCGGGTCGCGCAGCGCGCGTGTCGCTCGCTAGACTTCGTGGCCGCGGCCGCTTCGTGTGCCGCCGCTTTGGGTTGCGGCGGTGTGTAATCGACATTACGGCGTATCGTTGGTTGATACGCAATTAATGCAAAGACGGGAAACACGCCGGTATAAGTACTGCGGCGGGCGGCCGCATCGTCCTCCCTTCTCGCCTTCCTCGCCTTTGCTTCCTCCTCCGCCATTGCCGTCGCGCCGAGCGCCGCCGAGGAAGAAAGAGGGCGAGGAGAGAGAAAAACTTGCTTGCATCCACCCCCCGCCGGGCTGCCATGGCGCCGAGGCCCGAGATCGCCGGCGTGGAGGAGTGGGGAGACGAGCCCGTGACGTTGCCGGAGCCGGTGACGCTGCGGGGGGAAGGGGCTTCTCCGCCCTCGCGCCGACAAGGCCTCCCCGGAGTGGATCGTCCCGCCGGCCGACCATGGGGTCCCCGCACCCGCCTCGGGGATACGTCGTGAGCTTCACGGCGTTCCATGAGAACGGGTTCGGGATGCCGGTGGGTCGGTTCTTGAGGGCCATCCTCGAGTACTACGGCCCGGAGCCGCAACATCTCAACCCCAACTCCATCACGCACTGGCGGTGTTCGCCGCCCCTATGTGAGGGCTTCCTTGGGGTCGAGGTCCACTTTGGGACCTCGGCTCCACTTCTTCGAGGGCGCCCTCTTCTTCAAGAGCGTCGAGAGGGGAAGAGGATATCCGTCTGGCTGTCGGGCCGCAATTGCAAATGCTGGCTCGCTACCGGGATTTGTATATCCCGGCGAAGCCGACCTCTTCCAACCGCGGCCGGGCGCGCGAAGTGGTTCTACCTCCGGAACGACTCCGGCCACCTGCCCGCTTACAGGGAGGGTGTTCGACGCGAGCCCGCGAGGTGGAAGGAGGAGATCATCCTGCAGAGGGTCATCCTCCGGAGAAGGTGTTCCGCGCCGAGGAGGCTGACCGAAGGGGTTAGATGCGGCGGTCATCATTGCCGCCTTCCACCAGCGTCGAGTCCGCCCCTCATGCATAGACAGCCTTGCCTGTTTGACATGAGGGAAGGCGGCCCCTGGGCTGGGGCGAGGATGTCGTCCGTCGACCTTGATCACGCCGAGATCGCCGAGCGGACCAAGAAGGCGGCGTCGGTGACCGACGCCTCCAACCTCTACAAGATCGCGATGCGACCCCACCGTAATGCCGCCTCCGTGGTGAGTTTCGCGGGCCGCGGCGCGGGTCGGCCGCCGCTCGCTTTCTTCCCCTTGTCCTTACTTTGCTCTATTCTTCACAGGGGCTGTCCGGGGAAGCCGAGGGCGCCCAAGCCCCCATTGCCGCGGAGAAGGAGAAGAATGTGGCCCTCGCGGAGAAGCGTAGGGGGAGAAGAAGAAGAAGTCGGACAGAATGTCCGCAAGGAGAAACCAGCGGCGCGAAGCCGGGAGAGGCGCGCGGCGGGCAAAGCGGATGAGGGGCTCCCCCGAGAGCCGACCCTCCGAGTCCTCCGGCGCCGATGACGATGATGAGGATGACGAGGAGGAGGAGGAGGACTACAGCTTTCTTTGGCTTGGCCGCACGCCCCCGTGAAGGAAGGGAGTGGGCGTGTGGCCGTTGAAGGACACTTGCTCCCGCCTCACCCCCGCCGAGGCTTCAGCCGAGGTGGCCGGAGACGTGACTCCACGGGGAGGAGCGAGGCCCCTCCCCGAGTCGCCCCACGCCCGCCGCCCCGTTGGGGGGCGACTCGACCTTGCCCTCGGAACGGCCTCGAGGCGGCGGGGAGGACCGCCGAGGGTGAGGCATGTGCCTCGGCCGTAGAGGCGGCGACGCCAAGGGGTCGGTGTCTCCGTGCCCGTGACCCCGAGTCGCGCGGGCCGAGGACACCTCAGTCCGAGTCCCGCTGGCACGGCTTCAAAGTGAGCCGGTCGTTTCAACCGCCCGGCCGCCGTGTAGGTGTACGTCCTTTTAGTCTTCCCGCTCTTCCTTCTTTTCTTTTTCCTTTTTGAAGGCTCACTCTTCTTGCTACGCAAAAAAGCGCAAGACGGCCCCAGCCCCGGCTCCGCTTGCTCAGCGCAAGCGCCTGAGGCTACAAAGCCGCACGGGGCGAGCGCCACTACCCCCCCCCCCCCGGGCGGCGACCGAGGAAGTGGTGATCGAGGCGCCCGGCCATGGAGCCACCTTCCGCCGTGGACGGAGAGGGGGTGCGAGCGCCCGGCGGAGGCCTTGGCGGCGCCTGCCCCGGAGGCCCCGGACGGCGCCCCCCCGCGGAAGCCGTGACGGCGCCGCCCCGATGGCCACCGCGACATGGTCATGGGAGGAGCGAGCGCCTGCTCCGCCCCTAAGCCGCGCCCCCGGCGCCCCCCCCCCCCCCCCCCCCCCCCTCGTAGGGAGACCACCCCCCGCGGGAAAGAGGTGGTCGTCGTGATGCTACCTCAAAGCGGCAAACCGTATGGGGTCCCCGACATGGGCGCCCCGCCGAGGGGTCCTCCCCCCGTAACGTGCCCAGACGTTCTGTCCGGACCGCCGGGACCCGGAGGACCGCCGCCCCCCCCTTTGGACGACGCCTTTGGAGTCGACCGGTGGGAGCAGCGGATAAGTACATGAAGTCGGCCAAAAACCGCTTGATCTCGCTCTCGCCGATCTTCTCCGTGGACCTCCCCGACCGATGAAGGTAATACAAACATTTGTGGTCGAAGCCTTACCTTGGCATGAGCGCCCAAAGGCGGCTAATCCGTTGGCCCCGACCGTTATAGGACTCGGGCGGTGGCGTCCCGGGAGAAATCGAAGTTTCTCCGGTTCAGGTCCGGCCTCGACGAGGCGCTCCATCTCCAACGACGGGGAGGCAAACCAGGCCGCAAGACCGAGCTAGCCGCCGGAACGAGGAGCTCGACAAGCTCCGCGCCGAGAAGGAGGCGATGAGGACGGCGCTTGCCGAGGCCTCCGGCTCCATCGGGACCTTGACAGAGACCCGGTGAATATGGACACCGATCACCGGCTTTTTGTCAACGATGTCATCATGGTGCGGGCCGAGCTTGGGCAAGCGCCGAATGAGGCCATCCGGCTCCGTGCGCTTGGGCGGAGGAGGTGGTGCGGACGGAAGGTAAGTCTTTGTCGTTTTTGAGCGCCGCATCCTTGTATCCTGCCTCCGAGGCCGACCCCCGACGGATGCAGAGCTGAAGAAGAAGTCGTTGAGCAAGCGGAGGCCCTTGTCGGCGCGCAGCGGCTTACTCCTCGGCGCAGGCGAGCTCGTCGCCTCGAAGGAGAAGGTCCTTGCCGCCGCACGGGCGCCGAAGCCGGGCGAGCTCGGCCGGGCAAGCAGCTCACTGGGCCGCCTGGAGGCGCGTTGCCCGGCAAGCGGAGACGCTGTCCGCGCCGCCCTTCAGTCCGGCCTCCGACGGGCGTGTCGCACACCTCGGGCGATGACCCTCTCCCACTACGACCTCGATCTCCCCAAGATCTCCGAGGGGCTTGTCGCCGCCGAGGACGAGGAGGGTCGTGAGGGGGAGGTGTTCGCCGAGCTGCTTCGCCAGCCGAGGAGACCACGTCGGTGTTGGTTGGGCACTTTCGCCGGCCATCCTCCCCGGAGCCGCCCGGGGCCGACGCCGCCGACGCCGCGGCCGCCGACGCCAAGGAAAGAGGGGGGGTCGGATGCCCCCCTGAGCTCGTAATTCGGGCCAAGTGTGCCCATGTAAAAGAAACTTGGTTAGGAATTTTGTTTTCCCTATGTCACTTGAGATCTTGGCCCGTCGAGGCCTTATGATTTGTTTGATCGTTTTTGCCTATCTTTCGTGCCGCCGAACCTTGCCTCGTGTTTAGATTAAGGCCGTTTATGGGACATTGAGTTTTTTAGGCTCGCCCTTAGTTAAGAGTGGTAAGTACAGGCTTCCGTATGTATTTGGGGCGTGGGAGGCCTCGTAGCTTTGTCGCCTCTAACGTTTGGAGCGATCCCCCCTCATAAAAGCATGAAGCTTCTTCGCCCTTAGGCGGTGAGCGTGAGTACCAGAGCGCATGGGCGTAAGTGACCCCGTGGCTCTTCCGACCCTAGGTTTCAAGACGTCCTTTTTCTAAACATTCGGGATCTTTAGCACGAAAGCGTTGGAAAACGATAAACCAAAAAGGGTAAGGTGCTTGCAGAGTGCTTTTCAGGAGGGGGTTCCCCCCTGTCCAGCCCCCGAGGGAGGCTCGGTTTTGATGGATCAAAGCCGAGTCTCCCCGACTCGAGGTGGTGTGAAGGTAGTTCCGGTCCTTAGCCCCCGAGGGCCTCGGACGTATTTTCGCTTGCAGAGAATCGTAAAAAAATGAGAAGTGCTTCCCATTCTTATTTAAGGAACATGAAGTACAAGCGTATGTAGAAGCTTGGGAGCTTAAGGGTAGAAGCGACGTAGCTGTTGGATGTTCCAAGCGTTGTTGAGGACTTCGCCCTTCTCGTTGGCCAGCTTGTAGGTGCCCGGCTTGAAGACCTCTCGCGACGATGAAGGGCCCCTCCCAAGGCGGCGTGAGCTTATGGCGGCCTCTCGTTGTCTTGGCGGAGACGGAGCACCTGTGTCGCCTTCCTTGAGGTCTCGGATCCGACTCGGGCGGGGTCGTGGTAGCGTCGGAGAGACTGTTGGTACCTTGCCGAGTGCGTATGGGCTGCGTCCCTAGCTTCCTCGAGCATATCTAGCGAGTCTTCCCGAGCCCCTTGATTCCGAGCCTCGTCGTAGGCTTTGAGCCTCGGAGATCCGAACTCCAAGTCAAGAGGGCGCATTGCCTCGGCGCCGCACACTAGGAAGAAGGGCGTGAACCCCGTGGGCCCGGCTCGTCGCCGCCCCGAGGCTCCAGAGGACCGAGGGGAGTTCCTCGAGCCATCTTTTGCCAAACTTGTTGACTTTGTTGAAGATCCGGGGCTTGAGTCCCCGCAATATCATTCCGTTGGCTCGCTCCACTTGCCCGCTCGCTCGGGGTGCGCGATCGAAGACCGACGATGCGTATCCGGGGTGTTCATCGCAGGTTTTCGAACTCGCGCCCGTGAACCGGGTGCCGTGGTCGGTGATGATGGAGTTCGGGATCCCGAAGCGGTGGATGATGTCGGTGAAGAAGAGCACCGCCTGCTCGGATCGGATGTTGGTGACGGGGCGCGCCTCAATCCACTTGGAGAACTTGTCAATGGCGACAAGTAGGTGCGTGAAGCCCCCGGGCGCTTTCTTTAGGGGTCCTACTAGGTCCAGGCCCCATACGGCGAAGGGCCATGTGATCGGGATGGTCTGGAGCGCTTGAGCCGGCAGGTGCGTTTGACGAGCGTAGTGCTGGCACCCCTCGCAGGTGCGCACTACCTCAGTAGCGTCAGCGACTGCGGTCGGCCAGTAGAACCCTTGTCGGAAAGCGCTGCCGACGAGGGAGCGGGGAGCGGCGTGGTGGCCGCACACACCGGCGTGGATCTTGCGGACGAGGGTGAGACCTTCCTCGACCGTGATACACCGCCGCAAGACCCCCCCGAGGAACTTCGTCGGTAGAGCTCGCCCTCGATGACGACGAAAGACTTTGCTCTCCTCGCGATGCGCCCCGGCTTGGTTGAAGTCCTCGGGAGGGCGCCTCGGACGATCCGGGCCGAGGTACGGCTCTCTCGTCCCGGCTGGGATCGGCCCCGGGGGTTTCCTCCGTCGACCTCCATGGTCTCGGCGCTCGAGCCGAGTGCGTTACGGAAACCGAGGGGACCTCGGACGCGGGGGGGGCGTCGGACGATTCTCCAGCCCCGAGGGGGCGGTGTTTCTCCTCGGCCTCTTCCCCGCCCTCCGAACTCGACGGAGGGAGCGGCGAGGTCTTTAGTGAAGACGTCTGGGGGGAACCGGGCTCTTCCCGGGGCGATCTTGGCGAAGTTCGTCCGGGCGGCTTCGTTGTACCTCCGGGACGACGTGGTTGAGCTCGAGGCCGTCGAACTTGTCCTCCAGGCGCGCACCGCCTTGCAAAGACGCGCCCATCTTTTGGGTCGTGGGCACCGAGTCCTTCATGACTTGGTCGATGACGAGCCGTGGAGTCGCCTCTGACGCCGAGGCGCTTTGACGCCAAGTTCGACGGCGATCTTCAACCCGCTGAGCAGGGCCTCGTACTCCGCCATATTATTTGACGCTGGGAAGTGAAGGCGGATTACGCACCGCATGTGCACCCCATGAGGGGAGACGAAGAGGAGGCCGGCGCCGGCCCGGTCTTCATCGAGGGACCCGTCGAAGTACATCGCCCAAAGATTCTCGCCCGAAGCCGGGCGGCGGCAACTGGGTGTCCGTCCACTCCGCGAGGAAATCGGCCAAGACTTGGGACTTGATGGCCTTTCTTGGCGCTGCACGAGAGGGCCTCTCCCATGAGCTCAACGGACCACTTGGCGACCCGCCTCGAGACCTCCCGGTTCGGGAGGATCTCTCCCAACGGAAGGAAGAGACCACCGCCACGGGGTGGGCGTCAAGTAGTGCCGAGCTTGCGCCGCGGCGGGACCACCGCACAGAGCAGCTTTCGGATCTGCGGGTAGCGGATCTTGGTCTCGACAACACCTCGCCGACGAAGTAGACCGCCGCCGGATCGGCGGCGCGGGCCCTCCTCCCCGTCTTTCAACGACGATGGCCGCGCCGACCACCGGGTGGTCGCAGCGACGCATGTGAGGAGGGGTTCTCCTTCGGCGGGAGGGACGAGGATCGGGCGCCGGTGAGGGCGGCTTTGAGCTTGTCGAGGGCCTCCCGAGCCTCGGAGGTCCGTGAGAAGCGCCGGTCTTTTCTCAAGAGGCGCGTCTAGGGGCAAGCCCTTCTCGCCGAGGCGTGAGATGAAACGGCCGAGGGCCGCAAGGCATCCCATGACCCGCGCACGCCCTTCGTGTTCTTGATCGGGCCCATGCTCGTCACCCGCGTTCACCTTCTCCCGGGTTAGGCTCGATGCCGCGTTTGGAGACGATGAACCCAAGGAGCATGCCTCGGGGGGACCCCGAAGACGCACTTCTCGGGGTTGAGCTTGACGCTCTTAGGCAAGACACCGAAAAGCGATCGTGAAGGTCGGAGATGAGGTCGTTACCGTGGGCAGAACCGCCTAAATTAATACACTCACAAGAGTACTTGTCTTCCATTAGCCACTAAGTACCCAAGGGAGCGCACTAATTTAATCGATTCGCCGAGCACACCCAACGGGAGAACTCGAAAATCCACGTTTTCCTCGGGGATCACAAATAAGGGAATAAAGCTTACAACAATCTTACATTTCTTACATCACATGTTCACATTTGATCGAGTATTAAATATAATAAAGTGGAAAGGATAAATACAAATTGTAGCAAAATGAAAGTTGATTCATTTTAAACTTAACCGATGTATCTTATACACTTGATCATTATTAAAAATAAAATAAACATTTATTCCATTCATGACTAACCATTTATCATGATTATAACATTATAGAACTTTTCTTTATAAAATCTTTTGGTGAAGTTGAAAACAAAACTACTATCGTAGCGTAATTGGAATTCCTCGGCCGAGCCCACCAGAGGTATCCACACACAAGAGTCAACGGCTAGCATCCACCGGTTACACCGCAATGGGGGAAATAAAACCCCGAGTACTCAATTGTACTCAGCAAGACTTACCCGACAGAGGAAATAAATGACTCCAAGGAATATGCAAGGTCTGTTTGGCTTCTTTGGGTTTACAATTGCAGGAAAGCATTACTAACAAGTGCATCCTTATGTTCAATTTTAGTAGCCATGATTAATGCATTAGCTAACCACTCTAGGTGAGCTCCTGAACTACTTTCAAGCAAGTGGTGAGCAATCAGAATTTCTTTATCCATCTTTCATCTTCCATTTCTTACTACGATGCCAGAATAAGGCCCTCGTCGTTACCGTTCAAGAACGGCGATTCGCGAATCAATGTGCCCAGCTGGGTACCCCGAGACACACTCCTCGCCTGCATCCTAGACACAGACAAGAACAACTTGCTTTCTCCTGCCCGGGGCTCCAGATCCCCGTCCAAACTGGGACTCCAAGCCCCCGACATTCCCGGCCTAGCCGTAATGTGGTGCAAGGACCTCCAACCCAAAAAAAAAAAAACACACGTATACACCACCACGAGCAGCCGGTCCGGATGAAGCCGAACCCAAGACAAGAGAGAGCAAGCCTTCCGAGCGCCCATACACAAGTATGTGTTCGGGATAAGGAGATCTCGTGACTTAACCTTCAACCCTTTAGCAACGACGGTCCTTAACCGACACAAAGGGACAAAAAACGCAACCGAGCCTCGCTGCTGTTGCCCAACAAACCCAACGCCCATCCACGGTCCATGATACCGCCCCGCCCGGTCTCTATTTATTATCCATAGATAATCCATATGATAGCATCATGATAGTGATAACAATAATCCTATCTCTCGCGAGTGACCGGAAATCACTCGACTTCTACCGGTAACCTATAGCATAGCAAATCTATACGGTCCTGTCATACTAGTAAGACTCAAAGGATAAGGATATTTATGCAGGTGGGTTTCATTCAACTCCTCAAAACTTAATGCAACATATATAATAATAAGTGCAGAATAGTAGGGGTTATGAACCGGGGCTTGCCTGGGTAAAAGCATATAACCAAAAGTTAGTATTTCATCCTCGTGATATAATCACCATGACGCCCTCTTCGTGTAACACCAAGTCCTTCGGTTGCATCGATCCGTCATCGTTCCTAGTATGATATGCAACGATGCGATGCAGAAATGATGCAATTAATACAAAGGCAACAACAACTCTTAAATAGAACACACATAAACTATACTAACAGCTAACTCTAATGGCTAACACGATTAACTAGGTGTCATTCTCATAAAGTACCGTTTCACGTCAACGATGATTTTATAATCACTTCCTAGTCATTTTAATATATATTTTAACTAAGGTATTTTTGCTACCTTACCAGACTAGCGAATAAAGGGCTACAAACATCACAGCAAGCACCTAACAAGATTATTAGCCTACTGCAAAAAGATCAAGTTGACAATCTTCACCGAATAATATGAAATTTAATGTAAAGGTTAATGGAGTACATTTATTTATTATGATGGAACCTAAACATATAATAGAGCTACATCAAATAACTATACCACCAGATAGATCATAATTTTAGAAAGCCAACAAAATTGGTTTCATAAATTTTGGACACCTACATGATTTATTATACAATTTACCAACTTGTTGCATTTTCTGAAATTGCAAAACTAATTAAAACACCTAAAAAGGGCAAACAGGCCGGGCGCCTCAATCCCGGCCCAAGCGGCCCGCCAGGCGGCCCAACCCGGCGCAGCCCCGCCCGGAAGGTGGCCCACCGGCGGGGAGGCCCGAGCGAGGAGGAGGAGGCAAAAGCAGCAAGCCGGCCAACTCGGCGCGGCCCACGCGAAGCCATGCAGCTAAGGCGCTTTTTTGCAAAAGAGACCCTAGAGTTCCGAGTATTCGCGTGTCACTTTGTTGGAACTATTACAACGGAGAGATGATTCTCACCTAGCACCCCCCGAATTTTCCGTCTTCACAAATGAGAGGTCCCCGCCATGGCGCGGCGACGGCGTGGCGTGCCGGTGGCGCGTGGTGGCTCCGCCGGAGCGGAGCCCTTGCTCGCGAGAAACCAGCGGGTCGGCGACCCGCACGCGATGGAGCGCATCCAAGGGAGGCACCCGCGCGGCTTCGGCGGTAGCGCAGCCCGGCCAGCCGTGGAGAGCCGCGGGCCGCGGTTGGCGGTGGTGGCGCGGCCGTTCCCCGCCATGTAGAGGGCCTAACGACGAAGGGGAAAGGCGTAGCAAAGACTAAATATCTCGCCCTTAACCCCGCGGTGTCGCTTTCGGCTGAAGGAGGGTCGAGGGTACCGGCCGCCTACGAGTGGGGCTCGGTGGCGCATGCTGGCCGACACGGCCGCGGGCAACGCCCGACCGGTGGCGGTAGAGGTTCAGAGGAGGTGCGCACAACGCTTAGCGAAGAGAGGCGAAGCTAACGGTGCCATCGAATTGGGCTCTAGGGCCTTGAGGAGGGGGATGGCCTTGGGTGAGTCGCCCCCGGCCTTTCATGGAGCACGGCGAGGGAAAACTCCAAATTGGAGCTTGACACAGACTCAATTCAAGGCGGGTGGGGTCGGTCGGCTAGGAAAAACCTAATGGCGGAGCTGTGGGACGCGACGCAAACGATTTGATTTGATCTCTCCCCGCCGGAATTAAAGACGCAGCGTGGCCATGCCATGCCGCCGAGAGGAGAGGAGGCTTTGCTCGGCGCGACGTCCTTCAATACAAGGCTGGAGCTGCCGGCGACGCGACGCCGAGGCGATGGCACCGAGCGACGTGAGTCTCCAGCCCACGCGGGGACGGCAAAGGACGACGACGCGACCCGCAGGGGCGCGGGGCGGTCGGCTCAGCCGAGCGCAGGACGGCCGAGACTACGGACTCGGACGGTGCGAAAGGGCCTTAAAACCGGCCAGCGCAATGGCGAGGCGGCGACGCGAGTAGCTGCGGCAGGCCGGCGGACGCGCACGCGACGGCGGCCCTGGCGCTAAAGACGGCTGCCGAGGCGGCGGGGGCAAGCCACGTCGCGTCGCGGCCGCGGCTTGCGTCGGCGGCGTAGAATGAGCCAAGCAAGACGCGGTGATGACAAGACACAAAGCGACGGCAGAGGCCCGTTACATGCACGACTTTTAAAGCGCCAAAAATCTAAACCGTCACGGTTAGAGCCTAACCAACGCAACCGAGCTTAAGAAGGAACTTAGGGCTTCTAAGGAAGGCATCAATCACGCATTTGGGCGCTTTACAGAGAAAGATAAAGAGATGCCAACTGGGTTCGTCGCTGATGTGACCGGGCTCGGACAGATCGTGAACATGGCCGAGACAAAGTGAGGTTTTAAGGCATTTGGGTCAAGGTTCTCGATGTCTAACAACTAGATACCTGCCAAACCAACTTACCCACTCTAAAGAGAGTTCATTAGGCTACTAATCGAGGCTGTAACATGGCACTACTTATTATCTAAATTTTTCAGAAATTAAACCTAAACATAGTAATCGCCAAGCCACTTCTAGACTTAGAGGAAAAAGCTCGCCCCGAGCTGAATTTTATTTCGGATTGGATTTCGAGCTACTAAAAAATCTGGTTAGCTTAAACTATTTTTCAATGAGACAAGTTGCATTGTTTCCCACAAGACTTGTACTACAAACTTTGTTTAAGTTTCACATACAAGTTATATATTATTTTTGATTAATAAAAATTAATCTATTACCTTAAGTGATATAGAGAAGCACTTGAAACTAGCTTTCCTTTAATGAATTTATTGACATTTTCAGATAACAAACAATCAACTACGCACTTCAACACATGCATTAGCACAAAATCATGATGCTCACGAGATGGTTTAGCAAGAGGTTAAGTGCGTAACACCGTGGGTGTTACATCCTACCCCTTTAAAAAAGAATCTCGGCCCCGAGATTCGTAGTCGGTAAAGAAAGCAAGGGAAACACGATTACATTGCAAGGTAACAGGAAAATTACATGATCAAAGCAACTCACACACCTAACCACTCAATCCAACAGCCGAGCTAGACGAGGACAATGGAAAAACAACAAGATAATGATAATCCAAAACATGGCGTACATCCAACAGATCCAGAAACAGGTCAGCGGGAACTCAATCATCGTGAGCTCTGAGGCTAGATTCAACCTCTGGGGATGGAAATCAGATCCTCTGCTTCGTCGACGTACTTGGTGGTCTCCGACGATCTGATTCCCCAGGCTAGGCTTGACTCGTAGCAATCGACCGGAAATCCCTTCTCTGGATTAGCTCCTCTCTCCGGATTTAGCCAAGCTTCATCGGCGGAAGAGAGGTGCGCAACGATTTTTTGCGCCGAGGATTTGGGAAGTTGGGTGGCGAAGGGAGAGACTCGGGTCGCGTTTATAGCTCGGCCGAGGAGGGCGAGTGGTGGTATTGTGCGGCGCACCGAAGACGATGAGGTTGAGTGGGAGGGGAACGACGGTGGGTCCCGGGGTGGGGCGGCCTGCGGCCATGGTGCGCTCCGCACTCAAGCCTGAGCGGGGAAAAGAGACGGCGAAGACAGCGCCACGTGGAGGCGCGTGAACGATCGAGGAAAAAGAAAAGAGGGGGGGTCCGGTACGGTTGCGAGGCCGAGAATCGAGGGTATCTTTTTTTTTTTTTTTTTTTTTTTGCAGAGAAGGAGGGTGGCAAGGGTCGTCTCTCATAGTTCTAAAAACTGTACCAAAAAGGTTATACCGCTACCGGACTAAAGCGACTATTTAACCCTCTTGATTAATCGCGTTAGCAAGACATTAATCACGCACAACATAACCACCGCAGTAAAAGGCGATAAATCATTTCGGGGGACAACACACAACGCCACTAGACCGCAAGGCAAACACACCGCTTCGAGATACAACGGGATACAACATCCGGAGAAGGCAAGGACACGTGCTGGCGTAACCAAGGCACTTCACCACGTGCAACTAGTCTACATCGCCGGGCGCAGGGCTTCACGGCCGTTTCTCCCGAGGCTCTTCGGGCCGGGCCGGGCTGCGTGCAAGGAAGAGGAGACTCAACCTCAGAGTCTTCCACAGGAGTAGGTGGCGGGGCGGCGGGTGTTGCCACATTCCTCACCCGCTCCCAGGGATAGGCGGGTATCCCCTCCAAGATCCGGGGTTGTTGCCCTTCCGGGGCAGGAGCCCTCCGCTGATCACGAGCGGCGAAGTAGGCATCCCTCATCTGCCTGACGTAGCGGTCGTCCGCCTCCCGCAGGGGCTTCAAGCGTGACGGTCTCACGGCTCGGCGGTGGCAGCTTGAGCTCGTGTCATGGCAAGGCTCACATGGAGCTTCCGGATGAAGAGCTCGGTCTCCTCGGCACGGGTGATGCACTTCCTCAGCTCAGAGGCAAGCTGCTCATGGTGCTCATCCAGGGCCAGCAAATACGTGGCCAAGGACACCACGGTGGGGTCGACTGCCTGCAGGGGACGTCCACGTAGAGCCTCCATGCGGGTTCTCCAGAATGGAGAGTCCCGGTCCGAAGGCGGAAAGAACCTCATGGGTGAACGGGCGAGAGCATCCGCATGGATCTGGCACAGGATCCTCAGTGCCTTGTGGGCTACAGCCTGATAGGTGTCTGGAAAGCGAAAACCGGTGGTGGTGGCGCTCCACTCATCTACACCAGGGAAGTTCTCACTTTTCCCAATGTAGACAGTAACCTCACACCGCTCAATGCCATGCTGTAAGCACTCATATCCCTCATAAAGGGGACGGCCTCGGATCCCCAGCCTCTGTGCGGTGGTATACAAAAGCTTGGGAAATCCCCCTCGCACCCTGGCAGGTGCTGCTGGTCCAAACTACTCCCGTCAGCCCTGGCTGGCTAGGAGGGTTGGTGGGTAGAAGGCAAGGGCATGGTGGCTCTTGTGAGGCCATCGGTTTTTGCTCAGGACAGAAGAAGGTTGGAGAGTTTGTTCAGCGAGTGTAGGTGTGGTGAAAACAACTGGGGTGGCTCTCCTTTTTGTAGGCGTCTGGGCAAGGCTTCCCTGAGAAGCAGGACCAGTCTACAGCGAGACTGTAGTGGAAATAGGAAGGCACAATGGACAGCTATAGCGGGGGTCAGGACGGGCCGTCAGATGGGTTGAGGCTCGAGGTGCTGACATCAGTAACTTTAGGGGCAGAGTCGTGGCATCACGTTCGAGGGAACGGCGGAATTCACGCGACGTGAGACGAGTGAATGACCGAGGCCATGCGCGGGTGTCGGGCTCGAGCACCGAGGTGGAAGCGAAGGACCGACACGAGCGCAGAGAAGAGGGAGAAAGAAAGCGTGCAAACAAACTAGATGTGACCTGGGCCGATTTAAATGCAAAGACAAAGGAAAGTGAAATGGGACGATGGAACGAAGGCCATAGGATTCTCGACCAACCGCACTTAATTGCATGACACCGACTTAAGCATTTTGAGAAGAGGATAGACAGATGATTTTAACTAGGTCTAGCTAGATTAGGGGTTCCACACCTACCGCCTAACACAACAAATGCACAACAGATGCGTGAATGCACGCCCTATCCGTCCTCACACTATTGCCGTATATAGGGCAACCGTTCTCGTGTTTTGGCACATCGTTCTCCCCTGTAGCTAGTCGATGCTATCGGACTATGCTCGGGGTTAGTGTACCTGTAGAAAATAGATCAAGCCTAGCTAAATCAACAGAGTGCCATCTATCCTAGATATATAACCATAGTAATAGGGCTACTTATATAACTTCGCATGCAACGCCCTAACTTTTTGATAAAATTTTGTTGTCAAATTTTAATTTGCAAAGGGTTGCGAAGCTTTACTCGCTTATTTATGCTCGATACCACACACGTGGGCAGAACCGCCTAAATTAATACACTCACAAGAGTACTTGTCTTCCATTAGCCACTAAGTACCCAAGGGAGCGCACTAATTTAATCGATTACGCCGAGCACACCCAACGGGAGAACTCGAAAATCCACAGTTTTCCTCAGGATCACAAATAAGGGAATAAAGCTTACAACAATCTTGCATTTCTTACATCACATGTTCACATTTGATCAGAGTATTAAATATAACAGTGGAAAGGATAAATACAGTGTAGCAAAATGAAAGTTGATTCATTTTAAACTTAACTGATGTATCTTATACCCTTGATCATTATTGCAGCGAAAATAAACATTTATTCCATTCATGACTAACCATTTATCATGATTATAACATTATAGAACTTTTCTTTATAAAATCTTTTGGTGAAGTTGAAAACAAAACTACTATCGCAGCGTAATTGAAATTCCTCGCCGAGCCCACCAGAGGTATCCACACACAAGAGTCAACAGCTAGCATCCACCGGTTACCGCAATGGGGGAATAAAACCCCGAGTACTCAATTGTACTCAAAGAAGACTTACCCGACAGAGGAAATAAATGACTCCAAGGAATATGCAAGGTCTGTTTGGCTTCTTTGGGTTTACAATTGCGGGGAAAGCATTACTAACAAGTGCATCCTTATGTTCAATTTTAGTAGCCATGATTAATTCATTAGCTAACCACTCTAGGTGAGCTCCCGAACTACTTTCAAGCAAGTGGTGAGCAATCAGAATTTCTTTATCCATCTTTCATCTTCCATTTCTTACTACGATGCCGAGAATAAGGCCCTCGTCGTTACCGTTCAAGAACGGCGATTCGCGAATCAATGTGCCCACTGGTACCCCGAGACACACTCCTCGCCTGCATCCTAGACACAGACAAGAACAACTTGCTTTCTCCTGCCCGGGGCTCCAGATCCCCGTCCAAACTGGGACTCCAAGCCCCCGACATTCCCGGCCTAGCCGTAATGTGGTGCAAGGACCTCCAACCCAAAAAGAAAACACACGTATACACCACCTCGAACAACCGGGGTCCGGATGAAGCCGGAACCCAAGACAAGAGAGAGCAAGCCTTCCGAGCGCCCATACACAAGTATGTGTTCGGGATAAGGAGATCTGTGACTTAACCTTCAACCCTTTAGCAACGATCGGTCCTTAACCGACACAGGCGGGACAAAAAACGCAACCAGAGCCTCGCTCTGTTGCCCAACAAACCCAACGCCCATCCACGGTCCATGATACCGTCCCGCCCGGTCTCTATTTATTATCCATAGATAATCCATATGATAGCATCATGATAGTGATAACAATAATCCTATCTCTCGCGAGTGACCGGAAATCACTCGACTTCTACCGGTAACCTATAGCATAGCAAATCTATACGGTCCTGTCATACTAGTAAGACTCAAAGGATAAGGATATTTATGCAGGTGGGTTTCATTCAACTCCTCAAAACTTAATGCAACATATATAATAATAAGTGCGAGAATAGTAGGGGTTATGAACCGGGGCTTGCCTGGGTAAAAGCATATAACCAAAAGTTAGTATTTCATCCTCGTGATATAATCACCATGACGCCCTCTTCGTGTAACACCAAGTCCTTCGGTTGCATCGATCCGTCATCGTTCCTAGTATGATATGCAACGATGCGATGCAGAAATGATGCAATTAATACAAAGGCAACAACAACTCTTAAATAGAACACACATAAACTATACTAACAGCTAACTCTAATGGCTAACACGATTAACTAGGTGTCATTCTCATAAAGTACCGTTTCACGTCAACGATGATTTTATAATCACTTCCTAGTCATTTTAATATATATTTTAACTAAGGTATTTTTGCTACCTTACCGGACTAGCGAATAAAGGGCTACAAACATCACAAGCAAGCACCTAACAAGATTATTAGCCTTTTGCAAAAAAGATCAAGTTGACAATCTTCACCGAATAATATGAAATTTAATGTAAAGGTTAATGGAGTACATTTATTTATTATGATGGAACCTAAACATATAATAGAGCTACATCAAATAACTATACCACCAGATAGATCATAATTTTAGAAAGCCAACAAAATTGGTTTCATAAATTTTGGACACCTACATGATTTATTATACAATTTACCAACTTGTTGCATTTTTCTGAAATTGCAAAACTAATTAAAACACCTAAAAGGGCAAACAGGCCGGGCGCCTCAATTCGACCCAAGCGGCCTGCCCAGGCGGCCCAACCCGGCGCAGCCCGCCCGAAAAAGTGGCCCACGGCGGGAGGCCCGGAAGGCGCGAGAGGCGAAGCAATGGGCAGCAAGCAGGCCTGCCCAACTTCGGCGCAACCCACGCGGAAGCGCTCGCAGCGCTAAGGCGCTTTGCAAAAAAGAGACCCTAGAGTTACGAGTATTGCGTGTATTTATTGGAACTATTACAACGGAGAGATGATTCTCACCTAGCACCCCTGAATTTTCCGTCTTCACAACAGAGGTCCCCGCCATGGCGCATGACGGCGCGGCGTGCCGATGGCGATAATTGCTCTCGCCGCCCGCCCGGAGCCCCTTACTGCGAGAAACCGGTGGCGGGCGACCCACGCGATGGAGCGCATCAAGGGAGGCACCAGCGGCCGGCGGTAGCAGCCCTGGCCAGCCCGTGGAGAAGCCGTGGCCGCGGTTGGCGGTGGTGGCGCAGCCGTTCCGCCATGTAGAGGGCCTAACGACGAAGGGGAAAGGCGTAGCAACACCAGTATCTCGCCCTTAACCCAGCCGCGGTGTCGTTTCGGTTGAAGGAGGGTCGAGGGGTACTGGCCGCCTACGAGCAGGGGGCTCGGTGGCGCATGCGGCTGACACGGTCGCGGCAACGCCCGACTGGTGGCGGTAGAGGTTCAGAGGAGGTGCGCACAAGGCTTAGCGAAGAGAGGCGAAGCTAACGGTGCCATCGAATTGGGCTCTAGGGCCTTGAGGAGGGGATGGCCTTGGGTGAGTCGCTCCCGGCCTTTCATGGAGCACGGCGAGGGAAAACTCCAAATTGGAGCTTGACACAGCTCAATTCAAGGCGGGGTGGGGTCGGTCGGCTAGGAAACCTAATGGCGGAGCTGTGGACGCGACGAAACGACTTGATTTGATCTCTCCCTGCCGGAATTAAAGACGCGGCCCAGGTGGCCATGCCGACAGGGAGAGGAGGCTTTGCTCGGCGCGACGTCCTTCAATACAAGGCTCAGAGCTGCCGGCAGACGCGACGTCGAGGCGATGGCACCGAGCAGCGGAGTCGAGCCCACGCGCGCCAGGACGACGACGCGACGGCACCGGGCAGCAAGGGTCGGCTCAGCGCAGCGAAGGACGGCGAGACTACGGACTCGACGGTGCGGCAAATAAACCGGCCAGCGCAATGGCGATGCGACGCGAGTAGCTGCGTGGGCCAGCGGGCGACGCGAGACCGCAGCGAAGACGGCCGCCAGGCGAGGCAAGCGGGCAAGCCACGCTGCCGCAGCGGCAGCGTCGGCCCGTAAATAGCGGCAGGCGGCAAGACGCGGTGACCGCGCCACACCGCGAGACGGCAGAGGCCGTTACATGCATGACTTTTAAAGCGCGCCAAAATCTAAACCGTCACGGTTAGAGGCTAACCAACGCAGAACCGAGCTTAAGAAGGAACTTAGGGCTTCTAAGGAAGGCATCAATCACGTACTTGGGCGGCTTACAGAGAAAGATAAAGAGATGCCAATCTGGGTTCGTCAGTGATGTGACTGGGCTCGGACAGATCGTGAACATGGCCGAGACAGTGAGGTTTTAAGGCATTTGGGTCAAGGTTCTCGATGTCTAACAACTAGATACCTGCCAAACCAACTTACCCACTCTAAAGAGAGTTCATTAGGCTACTAATCGAGGCTGTAACATGGCACTACTTATTATCTAAATTTTTCAGAAATTAAACCTAAACATAGTACTGCCAAGCCACTTCTAGACTTAGAGGAAAAAGCTCGTCCTGAGCTGAATTTTATTTCGGATTGGATTTCTGAGCTACTAAAAAAATCTGGTTAGCGAAACTATTTTTCAATGAGACAAGTTGCATTGTTTCCCACAAGACTTGTACTACAAACTTTGTTTAAGTTTCACATACAAGTTATATATTATTTTTGATTAATAAAAATTAATCTATTACCTTAAGTGATATAGAGAAGCACTTGAAACTAGCTTTCCTTTAATGAATTTATTGACATTTTCAGATAACAAACAATCAACTACGCACTTCAACACATGCATTAGCACAAAATCATGATGCTCACGAGATGGTTTAGCAAGAGGTTAAGTGCGTAACACCAGGGTGTTACATCAGCCTTTTTCGTCTTGACTACGATGTCGTCGGCGTAGGCCTCCACGGTCTCTCCGACGTGGTCACCGAAAACGCCCCCGCATGCACCGCCGATACGTTGCCCCCGCGTTCTCGAGTCCGAAAGGCATCGTCACGTAGCAAAGTACATGTCAAAGGGGGTGATGAAGGACGTTGCGAGCTGGTCGGACTCCTTCATCTTTATTTGGTGGTAGCCAGAGTAAGCATCAAGGAAGGATAAGAGCTCACACCCCGAGGTGGAGTCGATTATCTGATCAATGCGTGGTAAAGGAAAGGGAACTTTTGGACATGCTTTATTTAAACTGGTATAGTCTACACACATCCTCCATTTCCCGCTCTTTTTCTTAACCATTACAGGATTAGATAACCACTCTGGGTGGAACACCTCCTTGATGAATCCGGCCGCTAAAAGCTTGTTCACCTCCTCGCCGATGGCTCTGCGCTTTTCCTCGTCGAATCGGCGCAAACGCTGCTTCACCGGTCTGGACCCGGCCCGAATATCAAGGGAGTGCTCGGCGACATCCCTCGGAATGCCTGGCATGTCCGAGGGACTCCACGCAAAAATGTCGATGTTTGCGCGGAGAAAGTCGACGAGCACTGCTTCCTATTTGGGGTCGAGGGAGTCGCGGATCTTCACCGCCTTGCCGGATGGAGGCGGGGTCAGCAGGACCTCCTTTACTCCGTCGGATGGCTCGAATGCGCCGGCGTGACGCTTGGTGTCGAGGGGCCTCGGAGATCGCCACGGCCTCAGCGTGCTCGGACTGCCTCGACGTCGCAGTTGAGCGCGTGCTCATAGGAGGAGCCAACGGTGATGACGCCATTAGGGCCCGGCATCTTGAGGAGAAGGTAAGTGTAGTTGGGGACGGCCATGAACCGCGATACGCTGGTCGTCCGAGGATGCCGTGATAGGTTCCTCGAAAGTCAACCACGTCGAAGGTGATGACCTCCTTGCGAAAGTTCGATGGCGTCCCAAAGCGACAGGGAGGTCGATCAGCCCGAGGGGCCAGGCGCGTCTACCCGGCACTACGCCCGAAAGGGAGAGCTACCTGGGCCGAAGTCGAAGCGCCTATCCCCAACAGCCGAGGGTTTCGGAGTAGAGGATGTTAAGGGCACTTCCGCCATCCATCAGCACCTTGGTGAGCCACACGTTGCCGACAATGGGGTCGACCACGGCGGTACCGCCCCGGGCTTTGGCACGTAGAGCGGTGGTCGTCGATGCTGAAGGTGATGGCGTCGGGCGACCACGGTGTACGCGGAGTGGCGGGATGCACCGAGAATATCTCTCGACGCCGCGCTTGATCTCGGCGCTGGTGAGATTCGCCGGCAGCCCCCGATGACCATGAAATCGTCATGGACCTCAGGGGAACTCCTCGCCTTTGTTTTCCCCCCTCCTTCTTCTTCTTGCCTTCGGTGGGGGAAGCTTCGATAGAAGCGACAAGCCAAGTCGCACTCCCCCATAGTGTGCTTGACGGGGAATTTGTGGAAAGGGCGGGGCTTTTTGAGCATGTCGTCGAAGGCCCCGGCCCCGGGGGACCGGGGGGGGGGGTCTTGCGGTCGGCCCGCGGCAACGATATCGTCCTCGGAGTCCACCTCTTTCTTGCCCTTTTTCCCTTTGTGCTTGTTCTTCTTGTTTTTTTTCGGGGCCGCGGGCTGCCTCCCCCCTCGGCATTGTCCTCCTTCCGCTTCCCTTTGCCGCCCGACGTCGCGGAAAATCGCTCCCACCGCCTCCTCGCCGGAGGCAAGTTCGTCGCCACCTCGAACAGCTCGTTGGCGGTGGTCGGCATCTTCCGGCCCAACTCGTGGGACGAGCTCCTTGCAGGTCGTGCCGTCCAAGGAATGCACCGATGATAGCAGTGCGGCCACGTTGGGCAGCTCGCATTGCACTTCTTCGAGAAGCGCCTGATGAAGTCACGCAGCGTCTCGTCGGGCCTCTAGCGGCAGCTGCGGAGATCCCACGAATTCCCCGGCGGCGCACGTATGTGCCCGGAAATTTCCCACAAAAACCCCGACTAGCTCGGACCCGGTCGCGGATCGTGCGGGCGGGAAGATGCTCCGACCAAGCGTGCCGAATCACCTAAATGCAGCGGAAGGTTGCGGATGATAAGCCGGTCATCGTCCGCGCCGCCAAGCCGGGCATGCTAGGCGGTAGTCGTTGAGCCAAACCTCGGGGTTCGTTTCTCCCAGTATTTGGCAAGATTGGCCGCTGCCGGAACCGGAAGGGGAATCGTGCGCCGCGGATCTCCCGGCTGAAGCGCGCTGCCCCCGGAGGATCGGCATCATCGCGGTCCTCGCCGCTATCGCGCCTTCCGCCTCGCTTGGCCGGGCGGTCGCATCCGGCCCGGGCTCCGGCTTCCTTTGCGGCGTTGTTGATGACGTTGCGTGCGTCACCATCGTCGATGCTGCCGCGGTCGTCCCGAAGACGCTCGCGGATCGGCCTCCGCGATGGGTCATGATGGACCGAAGCTTCTCGCTCGCGTCGTGGGCGTTCTTCGTCCTCCTCATCCCTCGGTGTCCGATGCCGGGAAGCCGAGCTTTCAGCTTGCTGGACAGCAGCGGTCTCGAGATAATCTCGCAGATCATCTCGAATCCGTCGTCCCCGGGGTCGATGGTTCGGCATCGACCGGACGAGGAGGGCAGCCGCCGCCGACGTTATGACTTCTTGGCGTGGGAAGATGGGGGACGCTCTCCACCCTCGTCGTTGACGATTCTTACATTGACGCCACGGCGTGTTGACGAAAGCCGGGGCTAGGATTGCGTGCCGCACGGTGGGCATGCTCGTACGCTTCTATCTCCTGTCGTAACAGGCGACGGTCGCGCTCGAGCCTGTCCCCAAGCTCCCGAATCCGTTCGATAGCAGGACGCCGTGGCCTCTGAGGGGTAGCCGGTGGCTCGCCGGTCCCCGGAGGGCCCGCATGTGCCGGAGTTTGTGGCCCCTGGCCCGGAGGCCGGGATGTGTTAGGGTCCTCAGGGGTTGCGCCCGCCGGAGTCGCTCCCCGTGGCGGGCCTGGGATCACGGCCCTGGTCGCCGCCGTCGTTCTTTGTTGCCGCCTACGCCGAAGCTCACCGATCTCCACGTGAAAGCATTCACGAGTCGGATCGTACATACATGTCGCAGGGGAGTCAGAGCCGGGGTAGCCGAAAGCGAAGGCATGCTCCGGAAGGAACCCCCTGGGCTCCGTGTCCTCGAGGTAGCGCCGGATCGGGTGGATGTAGCGCTCGCCAGAGTGGCGCCGCTGCTCCTCTTGCCTAACCAGGTACTCCTCATAGGCGTGGATGGATCCATCGGGGATGTCACGTCGAGGCGCTCCGTGGAGCGCCCGGCCCGACGGCGTGGGCGCCTCCTGCGGGCTCCCATGACGGTGGAGACGTACGTTGCGCACGTGGCAGCAGCGTTGACCAGGCCAAATGGCTGGCGTGGTGGCGATGGCAGCGGCGCGTCGCCCAGCCATAACGCCGCAAAGTCCTCCTCCAGACTGCTGGCGTCGTGGTGCGTCCGTCGCGCTCGGCGGGAACGCGCGCCACGGCGCCTCCTGCGACGGGCTGGCAGTAGGTCCACCGAAGCCTGGTCAGGAGGTCCCTGGATTCCGGCCGGGAGAAGTTCCATGTCGTACTGGACTCCAGTTGACACGAACTCGAGCTCACCAAACCGGATCAGGGTCCCTGGCTCCAGCGGCTGGAGTGGAGTGGAGTTAGGGCTGGGAATCCGCCCCAAAATGTCGTTCTTTGGCCATTCCGAGTTTTGGCGGGAAGGAAAGCGAAAAGCACGCACGAGACCCCCCCGGGCGCTAAGCGTCGGTGCTAAAACTAGTGGTTCTAGTACCAACGAGTGAATTTGCGTGCGTGCTCCCAACTCTGGATGGTGTGCAAGAAGGACACAAGAAGGTTTTGTATTATCCTGCACCAAGGTGCCTGTTGGTAGGGTGTACAAGCAAGTGGAGAGAGGGAACTGTCCCAAGTCTCGAGTGAGATGAGTGAGTGTGTGTGTGTGTGTGTGTGTTTGTCAAGGAGATTGCTTGACTTGCTTCCTAGGATTCACTTGTCTCGGAAGGGCCCCGTCCCCCCTCCCTTTTATAGCCGGAAAGGGAGGGACGGGCTTTTTACAAGACATATTTGAATAGGAAAGACGGCGGTGGGCGCCGCCTCATCCTGCCGAGGCCCAGGGGCTCCCCCTCTCCTTGTGCCGAGGCCCCGGGTGAGGGCAGTGGTTTAAATCTTGTACGGCGCCGCACTATCAATGGCGGCGCCGTCTCGTGGAGTCGGCTCCTCGTTCTTGGTGAAGGAGGGGACGCCTGCCGGGGGTTCTGCGTGGGCGTCATGATGAGCGTGCCGTGCCAGTACCGTGGCCTTCTTTGTAGCTTTGACTCACCCCGGTCCGGGCTCGAGGGCCGCGGCATCGTTGTCGTATACGGCGTGGCCGGCGTAGAGATACAGCGCCGCGGGGCCATCTTAAATTGCCCCACGGCTGCGGAAGCCTGGGTGCACGATGGTCGGGGCACCGGAAGACACGGCCGCCGTGCTGGGGTGGCGCCGCGCTCTCGCCCGGGATGCGGCATGCTCCGTATTTGGACTTCCCGTGATGGGACCTGTTACAGAGGTTAGTCATCATGTCGCCCTACGTTGGCGAGGCATGGCCGCCACTTGTAGGGACGTATAATCGTGGCGTGGGCGCAGTGGTGGGACGCCTCCCATCCCTGCGAGGGGCTAGCGTCATCCGGACAGTCACTGTGGGAAGGCGGGCGGTGGATATATGTCACATCGAGCCCTAGTTTGACCTGGGGAGTGCGGGCGCGACCTGTCGAGACCCCGTCCGTGGGGGGCTCGGGCCGGGTGGAGAGTCGGCTCCCGTCCCGAGGCCTGTCCGCCCGAGGGCTCGGGCGGGGCGAAGAATCAGCCCCCCGTCCGAGGCCTGTCCGCCGAGGGGGCTCGGACGGGGTGGAGAGTCGGCTTCCGTCCCGAGGCCTCGATCCGTCGGGGGGGCTCGGGCGGGGCGAAGAATCGCCCCCGCCCGAGGCCTGTCCCGAGGCTCGGGCTCGGACGGGGTGGAGAGTCGGCTTCCGTCCGAGGCCCGATCCGTGGGGGGCTCGGGCGGGATGGAGAGTTGGCGCTCATCCGAGCCCCTTGCGCGGAGTGTGCTCGGGCCGGAGACAAGACGCTGGTCCTGGTGCGCCCAGTGCCGTAGCCCGTGTTTGAACAGTGGGTGGCTTGTTGGGCTAAGATTTGCGTTTGTTGGGCCTTCCTTAGGGGGCCTTTATTTTGGTCCCCGACACCAGCCATCCTCACTTCCATGGGAGGTGTTCTTCGTGTCACCGTGAGCCACATGCCTTGGTCTCTGCCCAATGAGGTGTTGCTCCGGGTCTTTGGACCATACGGCGGCCACAAGGTGTTCGTTCTGGAGAGGACAAGTTCTATGGTGGCCTACTTCTTCTTTCACCCAAGCCATGATCTGCAGCAGCGAGGTGCGAGGCCACCGAGATCACGCCTCCCGGTGTTCCGACGCCGTCACCAGCTGCGCTGCCCACCTGGCCCGCGTCCGCGACCCGGCACTGGGCCACCACCGCCACGTCGTCGCCGCGGCGCCCCCATAGTTGCGCCATCCGCTCCTGCATCGTCCTCTGCGGCGTCCGTGGTCCTCTCCGGCGTCGCGATTGTGTCCACAGCTGCGGCATCTTTGACCGCGACCTCCGCTCTGACGACAACGACCACGACACCAGCTGCACCGCCCACGCCTGCAGCATCCTCGGCCGCGGCCACGACCCCTTCATCGGCGCTGCTATGGTGCCCACATCCTCCGCGCCGACTCCACCCATCACCGCGGTCGCCATCTCATTGGCAATCGAGGGCGCCACACAAGCCGTGGGCAGTGCCGCCGCCACCTGGCCGGTTAGCGCAGCAAGGGCTCCGCTGCCCGTGCTTCCTCGATAAGATCCCCGGAGAAAAGGGAAGTCGGATGGCCATCGACTGCCGATTCGCCGACTCGGCCGCCCACCTCGCCACGCTCGCGGGGTACCCATGGGAGGTCTGCATCAAGCACGAGCGAGGCGCGCTCGTCTCCGTCGACTTCGCCGCCCACCTCGCCGCCCTCGCGGGGTACCCACGGGACGTCTGCGTCAAGCATGACTGAGACGTGCTCGTTTCCGCCGACAGCAACGTGGATTTCGAGTACCTCGCCATCGAGTTCACCCAGGACATGCCCGTCTCCGTCCTCAGGGACATGGCCCGGGAATATCTCGTCGTTGAGCTCCGGGTTTGACTCCTTCCGTCGCCGCCCACTCTGTGCATCACACGGCGGCTGCGACGACCGTCCCTAGCGGCCAGGTCGTGGGCACGGCGGCTCCACCCATGGCGTCTATGCCGACGTTCCCCACGGTGAAGCTAACTCGTTCATCGACCTCGCCAGCCCCTGCCTCAAGTGCAGAGAACGCCACCACAGCTTGCACGCCCAGCAAGTGTTCGAGGGATTATCTTGCTGCCAACATATGCAATAAGCACAAACCGACTGCATTCCTGACCAGGTACATCTTGACCAGCAACTCAGCTTATGACAGTGGCAGTGCTCTATCACATTATGCTGGTGATTTTCATGTGATTCATAAGGTGCTTGAGTGCATGATTAGTAGGAATTCAGTATTGCTATGGCCATTACCTATTGTCAAGGACAATTTGTTCTTCAAGGCTGAGTGTGTATTTGACCGTGGGAAGAGACAGAAAAGGCAAGGACATTGTCCACTCAATTTCCTTGTGGGAAGCTCACTCACCGACTGTGCATATTGAAGTACAACCATTGCTGGATTGGCATGAGTATTTGGGCAGTCGAAAGCACATTGCAGCTAAGGTGATTGGTGTGTTGCCACAGCCAAGACCATCCATTAGAAGCACTCGGCTTGACATATGGCTTGTTCCTATGGAATCAATGGACCAGCAGGTGTTTGGTAGTGGCGGATGCATGGTCGACCATGTAGTGGTTTTGACATCATTGCAGCCACCAGGTTGTCAGTTCAGTGAAGCTGAGTGTCAAAACAATTTGATTAGGCCTGAGCAAAGGAATTCCTTACAGAGCATGGGTGATTTCAGAGTTGACAAGCCTAGGAATTCTACATCGATTACAAGGTACTCGGTGTATGGATGACATTGGATGGGCAGTTATGCGGTGGAAATTCAAGTAATGGACAGCCATATTCCGAGAAATTACCACTATGGGACAAATGTGATTTCAGTCCACGGGATGTACGAAAGTGCTCAGAATGCAAAGTGGAGGCAGTACAAAGAGAATTTCAAGGCAACAAGGGCCTAAGTTTTACGCTAAACAAGACTTGCCACTCCATCCTTGTGTTTTGGAAATGTTACGGGACCCAATCTTTGGTGCCCGCATTTACTTTCAAATTGTATTGCAAATCAAATGCGATTCAGCTCCTTATGTTGGTGCCACTCTTTGGATCATGTGTCTTTGCTCTATTTGAGATTCGGTGTACTTGGCTACCATCTTTGTGTTGTTGTCATGCATATAATAAGGTCTCGGCTTTTCGGTGTGGGTCATTCCCATGGCTTCAATAGGGCCAGGTGTTTGATCGTGGCAAATACATGGTGGATGTTAGCGGGCTGCTTACTTGTCCAAGGAGTATCTGCATAGCCTGTGTCTTTAGTTTGGTGGGAGGACCCGGCAGTTTTTTTACGGTCAATTGGTTACTTGTTGGAGTTGGAAGCAGATAATATTAAGTTGCAAGTTATTTGTCCCGACTACTGCAAGTTCGGTTGTGATTCGATTCAAGATGTAAATGCTTCGGGTTGTGCATGCTTCGGGTCAAGCCAAATTCTTTCTTCGATGGTGACTTTTCGGTGTCCTAACAACGTTCGATTGAGCTTACAATTACGTCATAAGATCAGTTATGGTTCCTACACGGTGCCAAAGCCTGCATGGCCACCACCCTCAAAAATTGAGTTATGGTTTCAGTTATATGCCAGATGGGTGGTAATCTATGCAGTCAGCAAGTGTGAAATGAGATTACTCCATTATAGAGCCTGTCAGCATTCTAAGAAGCTATGGCATGAGTTGCAAAACATACTGCTAGTTGCCGAGGTCAACAAAGAAGGGTCAATTTTTTCATTTCAGTTCTATCTGGGTTCTATTTTGTTTGCCTCCGAAGTCTCGTGTGGACATCTCAGATTACATCATGCGACTTGTTACATTCTTTGGACAATGCCCGATCGAGTGGAGAGGTCTTGGCATTGAGAAATCAAGGGGTATATTGGCGGGGAAGCTCAAGCCTATGCAAATTGAGAATGAGTGAGGGTGAAGAATCTCTATTAGATGCTTATCAGTTCAGGATGATGAGGCCTAACTGGGAGAAAGCTGGCTATCAGCAGGAAGTTGCTCTCATGTTGTTACTCAAGGGCTACAAGCAAGATTATGACGCTCTCCTGGATGCACAATGTGGCAATGATGAGATTGAGCAAGAGCTAACCAATATATGCAGAGGTTTCACCAGCGGCTTGAGGGCAAGCCGTATTTCAAGCGGAGGGGAATGTCACGGACTGGGCTATCAAGTGGGCCGGAAATGGGCTACCAAGTGGGCTGGATCAGAGAAAGGAGCTTCACCTATACAAAAGAGACAACGTCGTGCGAGAGAAGGCATCGAACAGAACAACCGAAACCTGAACTTGTCTTCCTCCTCCGTCTGGAACTCAGCTCTCTTGCTGTTCTTGCTCTCTCCCTCGAATCCTTGCTATTCCCAGTCTAAATTCCCTCTAATTCTTCTCAAATTGTATCCCAAACTCCTGTAATTGCTATCCAGTAGCGAGGGATCGTGACACGAAGCGGCGCGGCGGCGAGGGCGTCACTGGTCGCGACTCGCGAGTGGCTAGAAGACAAACGGTGTGCGGGAACGGGAGGGGGCGTAGCGAGGCAAAGGCAAAGGCACCCGGCCCCCGGCCAGGGTGGCGGCAGCGGACCTGGCGCCGGCAACGGTGGGGACGGGTGGAGGAGGCCGGGAGGGCGGGGGCAACGTACGCGGAAGGAAGAAAGAGCGAAGAAGCCCAACATGGTCCGGTTGGAACAAGACCCAACCCATGAACAGCCCATGGCGAAACGCATCTGGAGGCCACAACACAACACGTCAACACGGGCCGGTTTCTACACAAACCCGTGTCGAGGAGTTCATCTTCTTCCTCCTAGCAGCCCGCGATTTCATCGAGATGAGACGCCGCCGCCACCGGCAAATGCTAGGCCTATGCGTGTCCTCCACGGAAGCGGCGAGGATGTGATCTTGGCGAGATCAACGACGGCTGTCGTCCGAGGAGCCGCGTGAGGTCGCACGACGCGGCCGCAATCTGCTGGGTCCGACCGGCGCAAAGTGCCTCTGCCTCCAAGCGCGGGGCGGTTACGGCGTGGATGCGCATGGCGCGGCCGCACGAGGTGGAGCACGTGCACGCCGCCACCGGGCGAGGTTGCCGCAGCCAAGTAAGGTGTGTGTGAGAGCCCGAATTTCACATCCCGCAACGACGGCAATGGGCGGCAAAAGGCGGCCATGCGAGAGCGAAGCGATTGGGGTGGAGCGGGAGAACCGCTGCAAGTAGCCTTGCTTTCCACCTTCTCTTTCCCCTGCCTCTCCGCTTCCACCTTCTCTTTCCCCCGAAATCAACATTAACCCACCGAAATCATTCAATCATCGCATAGCGTCGTCTCTCATAGGTTGGAATGGTTTTTATCCAACCGTGCAAACCGGGGCATAGGGAGCAATCTGCCGTGAGAAAGAAGAAAAGAGGAGGTTTGATAGGGCGATTCACATTCATCATCCGAAAAAACCTTTAAAATCGGGCCTCTCAATTTTAGCAACTCCCATATTGTGTAGGTGTTTTATATATGTTGTGCCAAAGCATCGGCTTCAAAGACCTTTCCTATGTTTTGTGTTGTTAATGTGTTGATCACACCGTTTTGTTTATACATGAAGTGAACCGAATCTGCAAGCAAATGGTGCTTGTTTTACCCCTTGATTCCTTCCCCGCCTATTTTTGGGGAGCCATTCAAAAGATCCCAGTAAGTATTCATCTTTATACAACAGATTCTAAACCGTTAGACAAAATTATGTGGATTTCACATTGAATGGCTCATGACTAACTTCAACTGGTTCATTGTTAATGAGTTGATCACACCTTTTTGTTTATGCATGCAAAGTGAACCCAACCTACAAGATGGTGTCTCATGTTGGGAGCCATTCAAAAGATCCCAAGTAAGTATTTATCTTTAATTCTTTATACAACCCTGTTCTAAGTTAGACAAAATTATGTGGATTTCACATTGAATGGCTCATGACTAAAAAGAAACGGTTTATACAAACCAATCTCACAAATACCTCACCGGTGGAAATGTATCGAGAAAGAAGAAGTGTATGTCTTGTTACCAATTTACTTTTTGGTGCTATAATTTCTATAATTTCCTATTTATTCGTGTTACATCCTTACATGCAATACTATGGTACAATAACCTCAAATCAGTAGGGAGGAAGCTGTAATAGAAAGGATGTTGGAGTTCCGCAATCTTCTTAAGGGCGACTTCACCGAGCAATCTCCAAAAGGATTTACTCTAGAACCCAAGATTGATCATGATGCTTTGTATGATTGGGAACTTCGACAGACGAGGAAGAATTGGATATTGAAGATTGGGAATTTTCGACACAAGAGAATGAATTTGACATGCGGGACTGGGTTCTTCCGAGAAACCCAATGTAATTGAAAACCATGGGTTGTCGCTTAAACTCAATGACATCTACGGACAAGTGAGATTTTGCATTTGTTCAATACTAGCATTTGTTGATTTGCATACATATGTGTAATACTTGTCATTTTAGGTCTTTGGATTAGCATTCAACAATCAACATGGAAATGTCCTTGCATGTGGTGGTTCTTTTGAGAAGCTAAAGCTTTACAATCTTGACCAGTCTATAAAAACTTATGAAGTAAGTGATCTGTAGTAATTAAATAAAGAAGCACCTTATCGCATATCATGCATTTCGATTTCGAATAATCTTGATTTGATTTTAGTTGGTTGATTGGATCAAGTTCTTGCACTACTTTCTTAGATTGGCACCCTCGGTATCTTGTAATAATTGCAAGCTCATGTGATGATGCAACAGCAAGTAATGTCTATAACTATCTACCTGAATTTATGTTTATATGACGATTTTTCTATGTCGTTGCATACTAATTCGTGATAATCTCATTTCTTTAAATGAATGTAGAAATTTGGGACCCGAGAACAAAGAAACTAACACAAACAGGTTAGAGAAATATATTTCTTATTATTAAGTGGTATTCAATTCCCCAAAATTTATTCTATCATGGCTTCCAAACAAAGATTAACCGGATGAACAAGCATTGTTCCGAGATCCAATCCAAATCACCCGGTGGAGTTTGTTGTTGGATCAATAGGTGAAGATACCACAGTCAAGGTCAGCTATTTATCCTCATCCCATCTCTAAGTTCCCTCCTCTCTTTTTACCCTTTATTCCCTCACTCTTTTTACGCTTGTGTTGTACCTTATGTTGCTCTTCTCCATTCAGATATGGGATTTACGCAATACTTGTCATCCACTATCTTCTTTTGGACCTGAAAAAGGTAATTGTTTGTTCTTTTGTTGAGTCAACTTAATAGCACGGTTGGCTGATTTATGGTAATGTTCAGGAGTGGTTTCGCTTTCATGGTGTCGTAATCAAGAGTTGATCATTACTACTACTGTAGATGGAGGGCTTGACTTTGAAACCGAATGTGGTTGAGGTAATATCGTAATGTTTCATTATCTACTTTTTTTGAAACAATTTAAGCGTGGCGAGAACCTTCTAAATTATATGGCCCACAAGCACCTGACATTGTCCCTAAGACCTCTGTCAGCCATACTTGTGTACCACATAACTCAGAATGTTCTGTCGGGTGAAACCCCGATGACACCACGATCCTCCAGGATCGACTTCTTACAAGATATTGTAGTATTACAATCATTTTTATTCAAATACAACAGAGTAGCGGAAGATTTACAAAAGATACGACAACACTTGATCAGAGTTTAAGTAAACAAAACTTATTAAATTTGCGGAAGTAAGAAAAAACTATAGAGCACCCGCAAGAGAATATCTCGACGGGAGATAAGCGATCATGCCAAGCCCATTGGGTATGATCGGGATCGCATCACTAGTCAACACCGCAATGGGGGTTTAACAAAACCCCGAAAGTACAAAAAAGTACTCCGCAAGACTTACCCGACTAAAAATTGGGGAGAAGACTCAGGAATGCTGGCTAATAGGAATCAAGGTAAGGCTTTAGCAAGATCAAAAGACACCTTTTGCGAAAAGAGACTAAGTCAGTCCTTACTATAACAATCACTTGTCAAACATGTAACGAATTCAAAACTTTCCAGCCTCAACAACTTCCATCATTACTACGATGCCGGGGCTAGGATCAAGTCTCCCATATCGTGGAGCACCGACGATTCAAATCGCTTTATATACCCAGCTGGGGCTTCCTAGCCACACGATGTATGCAGGACCAACATCTTATATACATCAACTCACGCTTGAATTTCTCCACCCCAGAACGGGTCCTAGCCACGAGGGTACAAGACACCACCTCTCTACGCCGCGGTCCCCTTCCACGGTGCGCCCCGTAGGATGGGTACACGCTGCGCTCGTGCCGGTTGTCCGTTCTCGTCATGGATAGTTCAAGGGAGCTTACCGCCATTAGCATGCGACTAGTACTATCCAATAACCTCATGATCCCAGGGCCAAACAACGGACGGTCCTTAACCGACTCACAAGTGGACGATACTACACCAGGGCACTAGCCTATCCTGGTGCAAGTCACTCCACCCGGTCTCGATTTACTCATCATCATGCCCTTGTTGTGTACCCTTGACCCCGTCAGAACAAGGATAAACAACAAGCAACATCAGGTTTTCATAACTTCCCCTCATGGGGTATTGTTATCACACTTTTAAAAACAGTTTATCAAAACCCTACTCTAATAGCAAGGCTAAGCATATACTAAGCATTTCGAAATCAAAACAGGTATCCAGGGTAATATATCAAGGTACGATAAATGCATCAAAGTAGGATATCACACAACTCCTAATACCTAATGCATCATATCTGGAACATAAAATATAAAGCTTTTCGAAATACAAGGGAATGTTTAAATGCATCCGGGGCTTGCCTGCGTTGCAGAGAAGGTTAGTTGTTAATCTTGACAGTGACACCTTCGGTGGATTCCTCTCTTCGGGACTTGGATCCACACGAACTTTCTCCGAAGCTTGATCAGCGGAAATCTTCACCCTCACGCACACTATACGTACATGAAATGATGTATACTAAGTATGATGAAATGCATGACATGATGCAGGGGCAACATGGATGAAACAACTTAATTTCACATTATCTTGAGTACAACTTTCTTCACGGTATAGTTGCATCAAGAGATCATAAGTAACAACTTTGATAACATCAAATAACGTAACAAATCATCACAATTGATTTGCCGAAAGTCATTAGGGTTAATGACCTAGGGTCATCACTCAGCCCAAAGTCAATCAAACTTAAAGTGATTAAGACTAACTGCTAGTTTATTAACTATTTTTACAGTTGTTGAAAGCCGCTAATTAACTTACTAATTAATTACTTACTTACTACTACTACTGCCGCACATGTGATGATAACTATTACTATAAAAGCACACATGTGATGATAACCACTAGTAACACCACACAATCAAGCCACGAATCATTAGAGTAGTAATGGTTCATAGTCTTCAAATCTTACCAAAAGGGAATCAACCTATGTGAAGCATATAACTAATTAGTTTAGGCATTTATTATTTATGTAAACATGTGAGCAACTCTACATATCACTATACATGATCATGCCTTGGACCAGAGAGGTTTTGCTGATCCATGGACTTCAAACAATACCACAACTCATCCAACATTTTAATTAGAAAACTAATTAATTAAAGGTTATTTTATTAATCATTTTTGTGGTCATTAAACGAGGTGGAAATTAGTTATTAAAATAAACTTCTTCAAAACAGTACCAAAATTTTAGTGAAGATCACCCTTAACATGAAAAGCTTGCTCATAAATTTTCATGATTTTTGGATATGTAAAACAGCCTACAAAAATCATAGACCAAGCATTTTTTTAATTAAAGGAGATAATTATTAAGTATGACAAAAGTAATCAACATGCTGCACACATATTTTTCTTAAGCAGAGCATCACTCAAGGATCACAAAACATATTTTTACACAATTTTATCTGCCCAAATTATTTAATTACAAAATTATGAAATTTAGAAAAAGAAATTCATTTTAGAAAAAGAGAAAACCTCTTTTTTTCTTACTGGGCTGCGTCACGGCCCAACTGGCCTGGCAATGGCCTGGCCCGGCCCGTCTTTCCTCTTCTCCCCTCCCTTCTCTGCTCCCGCCCAAGGCGGGGAGCTGCACGGCGCCGCCGGATTCTCACCCACCGGCGGCGATGTTCCAAGCGGCGATATTGGCAATTGACTCCCCCCCCACGGCAGGCGAACCGCCGAGCGGTCGGATGAGAGCTGGGGTGGCTAGCCGCGGAGAGGTGAAGCTCGGCGGGAGGCATGGCTTGCGGGCGGCGGCGATGCCGCGTTCGGCGAGGCGGCGGGAATTGGCGTGCTCTGAACAAGCCAACGAGCATCAACGGCTCAGATCGGAGCCGGGACACGGGTTAGTTTGGCCGAAGGCTCATCGGAGAGACCTCGACGCGGTTGAACGAGCTTCGGGCGCTTCGGCGGCAAGCTGCTGGGAAGAAAAAGGAGCCGCTGGCTACTCCGGGGGAATTGGCTTGCCCCGGCGGCTCAAACGGGCCGCAGAGGAGTGGCGGAGACGTTGGCAAGGTAGCTGAGGCTATGATGGAGCATCGTGCATGAATTTTGGTGGCGGGTGGTGATGGCCGGCGGCCGTGCAGGAAGAAGGAAGAGAAGAAACGGCGGCTGACATTGGCTTATAAATGGAAAGGATACGTCGATGAGTTGGCCGGTGTCCTCGCGAAGTTGTCCAGGTGGTTGGCCGCGCACGATCGCTGGAGAAGGCACGAGAACGGCCACGGCGGCGTTGGGTGACCGGCCGGCATTGGCGGCAAGCAAGGTGGCACCCTCCCCGTTGGTACTTGTAGCAACCCTGGGTTGATCTTTTCCCTTTTCCAATTACTTTTTAAAATCATATAACAACTTGAAATTTTTCCAAAATAGGAGTTGTGCAAAATAATAAGCTCTACAACTTTTATTAAGCAAGTTTTGTCAAATTTCAAATATTTTTGAAACTGCAGTTTGAATTTGAAAAAGGGTTTAAATTTAACTTTTGGGATTTCAAAATTACTTTCAAATTTTGAATAAAAGATAAAAATCTCCAAAAATAAAAGTTGTTCCATTTTTTAAGATCTACAACTTTCATTTGGAAAGTTTTTCCTAAAACTGAATAATTTTTTAAATTGAGTTTAAAATTCAAAAAGGGTGAAACTCCCAATTTAAAGAACTTTTAAAATTACTTCAAATTTTATTTAAAAACTTGAAAAACTTTATTTACCAAACATGTAGAGCTCAAAGAGATGCACAACCTATATTTTGGAAGTTTTCCCAAATTTTGAATATTTTGAGATAAAATTGAAAGGGGTAAAACACCTTTGAAATTCAAGCTTTTGAAAAGGAATTTCAAATTGAATCTTTGGGCAATTAATTAATGATGTTGTGATACTTTTCAAACCCAACTAATGGCATACTTTCAAAGTACAAAGTTCATACTTTGAAATGGTATCAAAGGTTGACAATTTTTACTTACAAAATTAATTACGGTTAGCTCCTCAAAAGTGAATTTGGAATTCAAATTCCAAAACCTAGGGTTAGGGTTTGGGATTCAGATTCGAATTCAAATTTGATTCTTTCTTTTACATCATTTGACTTGTAAAACATGTTTAAAAAGTTAAACATAGTTAGCCAATCACTGAATACATAACAAGATCATTAATCTATTCTAGGGTTTATTCAACATCATAAGCAACCAAGTCATGCTACACTTAGGTCAAAACAAACCACATGCTTAACATACAAGACAAAGCATCACTTATGCAAAAATCATTAACACCATGAAATGCACTAAGGCACTTTATGCTTGGTAATCAACTTAATGATGCATATGATTATATATTAATGGTATTATCATTAAATTAATAAACATGATGCTTAGTGCATAATATGATGACATGGTGGGGTTTAGATTAACGTAACACCAGGTGTGTTACATTAACTATACTTTTCTATAAAAAAAGGTGGACAATAAACTTTATGTGGGTGCAGCTAATGCACGGCCGGCCGTAATATGAACCATCCGCACGGCCTTGCCATTTATAGTAAAAATGCAATTACTATATTCTTTTTTTTTTGGCAAGGATGCTAATCGCATTGGCGTATTGGCCTGTGGAAGAAAAATTTCCCGCCATATCCAGATACTACTCGCGTCTTGCGCGGCTCAAACCCAAAAACCGTGCAGTTCATGGAAAAAAAAGGCAAATCAGGCCTCATATGTTTTTAGATACCGCATGTATACGATTCGAAAAAAGACAATATACTAGAAAAGAACACATTCACATTTGCATCTTCAGCTTCCTAGAGCACAACACTACACACCTAGTCCCTAAAAAAAAGCACATATTTTCCCATCTTCTCTGTATATGGCCTGCAGCTCTACATGGCCTACATCCTGCATGTTAAAAAAAGGATAACATGTGTCATAATTTTGTTATTGGATGGAGATAAAAAGGATGCATATGTTAAAAACCTTATGTTGCTTATTTGAGAAGACATTATTGTTCCTCGAGCCTCTATAGGTGATTATATTTTTTAGGCAACTTAAGTATCAATCGTTAGGCAACAATGTCTTCCTAAATAGGCAATTTAGCTTATTCTTACTAGTAAAAAAGAAACAAAATTTATGACAAACTCTTGTGTAAAGATACATCACTGTAATTTAGCCTATTCTTACTACGCAATTTAGCTTATTGGTTAGAAACAAATTTGTCAATCACTGAAAGAAATAAATTTGTACTTTGAGCTACATATATTAGTCTATATATTAGTCACTTGCTATTACAAAATTTCATTGTATCATTGCTTTTATAGATGCATAGCACATGCAAGTCATCATTGCTTGAGGTTATATCACCGTATCATGAAATTCACTGACTGAAAAAAAAAAAAAAGGGCCGAGTTACAGCAGCTAGCTAGTGAATAGAAATGATTAAATCTTAGGTGAAAGTAAGGAATGATCACATAAGTACATCAATTTCGGTCCATTGAACTGCTGCTGGTAAACTAAAAATTGTGGAGAGAAATGTTACCTGAAGTCCTGAACTATTGTTGGACAGCTAATGTTTCTGCAGAACTGCTGCTGCTACAAAATTACCAAGCACTCAAAGATGCTTTCAAGGGGAGCCGTTGCGGTAACTGAAAATGCAGTGTAGATACCAAATGAAAATTTCTAAAATGAAATGGACTACGTAGCACAATATAATTCAAGATTTGAGGTTACACACTTCGTTGAGACACCACTCCATGGATTTCAGTAATGAACCATAAGTATGAATATCTGGGCATGATTAAAAAGAATCTAGTTATGGATAAAAACTGAAATAGACTTGTGCAAAAATCAGAGCGAGCCAAAAAAGCAAATATAGTGTTTGTGTTACTAAATAGGCAATTTAAGTATTATTCATTAGGCAAAAATGTCTTCTTAAGTAAGTAATTTATGTATTCTAAAAAAGCAAGTATAGTGTTTGTGTTCATTTGCAACCCAAACTCCACCCTCCTATTTATTTGCAAAGAAGAAAAATACAGAGCACTATTTTCAATTTTCATGCACTGCATCTGTTTGTGTAATTGGCAAATACACAGAGCAAGCAGAGAATGAAAAATCGAAGCGAGACCAAATGCCTCACCTCCATGCTCGATGCCATCACCTCCACTCCGAGTGAAAAATCACCGGGATCAAAATGAGCTGCTTACTGATCTCGAAGCTAATGCCATACTTATTGACGTTCGCAGGCATATTTTTTAAACCTAATTAATATAGCAAGAAAGCAAAAACATTACAGTTAAATGCCTACGATATGACAACACAAAAAGGGCAACTAGCTCAATAATATATGACATCCAGTATTTCCATGTATGCTTAGGAATCAGAAATTCACATGAAGCAAATATGGTAATGTTGTAGTGGATTGCATTTTCTGAGGCGATTTTAGTGTCAATCATTAGGCAATAATGTTTTTCTAATAGGCAAAATAGGTATGCTAAAAAGGCAAGTATAGTGTTTGTGTTCATTTACAACCCCCACAGCCCCAACCCCACTCTCCGATCTATTTGCAAACAGGATACATATGTGTTAGTGGTACCAAGCTGATTAAATGTCAAGTGTATGATCTAGATCTATAGCTAAACTGAGTGGCCATAAAAGGTCCAAGAATAAGTACAGGTAATAGGTTTATATACACACACCTACCCCAACTGTACAGCACATTGCATGGGAACAAGTGAGGAAAATCTGAATAGAGTATGCTCTAGTTTAAAACTAATCTGAGAGCATATAATCATCCAAAGGTCATGACAGGAATATATAAAAACCTAGCATACTGGATAGCACATTGCAAGGGCAGCCATGTCAGTTAGTTGTCTGACATGACATTATCAGATTATGTGCTTTTGCCCAACTTCCAAGTCAAAACTGAAGCTGAGATTGTAGTACTTCTTCGAGACAGCCAATAAAGCAATTTATTGAAGGAAACAACTAGCTCTAGGCAACTATCCATGTCAAACCAATTTATTTCAAAATACCTGTCTCACAAAAAAAAAAAAAAAAAAAAATCAAGATTCAACTAGTCTTATGCATAAAATATATGGGAGCAATCATGGACAGAATGATGTGAATTTCCAGTGTTTTTAGCTGTTACCAGAGATCAGCCGTCAGCGACTGTGCCATTTATTTTCAGCAGTAGCAGCAGTATTTTCGTCATGCAGTAACAGACAATTGCATCTTTGCATTTGACCATGTTTCTTATCTAAGGATGGTAAATAAACTGAAAACACTTGCGCTTCACCTGCAAGTGCAACTTCTACAACTTCTATAAACTAACTCCTGAAAAAACTCACGCTCCACCTCTGTCCTTAAACCTTCAGTATTCTGTTTTGAAAAATCATGGACACATCTCCCTGTCTTCCTCGACATAGTCTCTGCCCCTTGGGCTCTGGTAATGTGTTCAAGCAGAGCCAAGGTGTGGTGTGCTAAAAATAAAAAACAATTGTATCTAAAGAAAGGGCTAAGGTGGTTATATCAAAACTAATTTTCTATAGAGCCATGTTAGCTTAATGTCTGTTTCTCAGTGTTTATGTTCAAATTGCTTGAAGATTTAGCCTACGCTAGTTTGATCCCATCAACCACATCAGTTTTGGGGAAAAAGAAACCTACAGATTTTCTAATTAATATCTATTTCCACCAATAATGCAGGATTCACAAATTAAAAATTCAACTCAGACGCACAAACAGGAAAAAACTGAGTAGTCAGTTGAGTACAACTAGCTAGCATACCATTACGGGTGATGAGGAACTGCTTGTCAGCGGGGAGATACGGCTTCCACTTGCTCGGAACGCCCGTGCACCAGGACCAGGAGGTGCACTTGGCGGGGAGATACGCGGAGGGAGTGATGGCGACTGGCGGCGCCGTGCAGCTCGAGCCCGCGCGCCGCGGCGGCGCCCATGGTTCTGCTGCCCAGTCTGGCGGGCGTCGGCCCCGCACAGGCTCCTCGCTGGGGCCAGGCGACGGGATCTGCAGCAAGTCAGCCCGCCTACAGCTTGCAAGCCAGTGCCAGGGGCTCCCGCGGCCAGCAACCACGCGCGGCCTCTGCGGCAGCCATGCCCTCCCCCATTTGAGAAAAAAAAAAAAAAGCTCGGCACCTAACCCTAACTCTAAGTAGCCTAGCCATGTCTCAAATCGAGAGAAGGAGGGGGGAGGGGAGGAGCAGATCTAGAGCCAATCTCATCACCTATAATAGCTGCTAGCAGCTTGAGGGGGGAGGGAGGGAGGGAGGGAGGGAGAGGGGACAGGAGAAATGGATGCGGTTTGGGAACGAAAGATGAGCGGCTGAGCGGAGGAGCAGAAGGCACGCCTGGACTGTGCGTGCGCTGCGACAAAATCACGGCCGGCCAACGTAAAGTCATTATTCATGCTTTTTTAGGGATCAGATCCATCTCGGAGGGTATACTTGCCCCCACTCCGCAGGTCTTTGCCTTTGGGTAAGAAGGAAGAGACAGCCTGGCTGGCTGGCAGTGACAACGTGATGGTGGCCTCTTCTTCGCTGAACATTGGATTATACTCCCTCCGTATAGAAAATATAAGTCGTTTTTAGACAAAGATTTGGGCCAAACATTGGGAACATAAATTATGAATAATTTTTAAGTTGTTAAGCTTTGAAATATGAAAACTATATGAATAGATTTGTCTTGGAAAATACTTTCATAAAAATATAAATATATCACTTTGTGATGAATATTTTTATAAATATATGAAGTCAAAGTTATACTTTAAAGACCGTGCCGCTCTCCTAAACGACTTCTATTACCAACATGGAGGGAGTACAAGGTGAAGTCCCCGTGGTGATGAACATTGGGCCGTACAAGCTAAAGAAGCCCTGTGATGATGATTGGGCCGTACAAGCTAAAGAAGCCCTGTGATGATGAGGATTCGGAACGCAAGTACTCCCTCCGTCCCTTTTTATTTGTCGCCGTGGGATGCGTGCCACAAGTTTGACTTCGATTTATAGAAAATACGTACAATATTTATATCTCCAAATAATTTTGTTAAAAAACTAGATCCAAAGATCTTTCCAATGATATTAATTATGATACTAATCGATGATATTTATTATTTATTAAAATTACCGGTATTTGTGTCTTGGGAAGCGAAGAGACAAATAAAAAGGGACGGAGGAGTAGCAGAAAACGATATGTACTTGATAACTTGAGCTGTTGTCTCGTCTGACTAACGTTGCTGGATCGGAATCCTTGTAAAGGATGTGAGGTACTACTTGATAAACTCGTGCGGAATCTTTGTGGGGAATGTTTCGTCGGATTAACGCTGCTGAATCGTTGCTGAATCGGAATCCTTATGTGAAGATGTTTGTTTTTTTTTTGTTACTCATCATGTCTTTCTATCTTCTCTCTACTATCGTTCTCTATATTATAATATATTATAAATTAAATATATATAATCGCCTCGCTTCGTCGCACGGTCTGTGTTGTCCGCGTCGGGGTAGGCGGTGCACATCTGTTCCTCAAGCCTTGTGCCCATGCGCCCCTCCTCCGAATCGGATAATCGGAACGGGCACCTTCACCACCGTCTGACATGGCCGTGCAAAAGCAGTCTGGCGGCGAGCCGGGTGCTTGCTTCCCTACGGCGGCGGATTGGTAAGGAGGAGCTGCAGGCGCTCCAGTCGGCCGCCACGGCCAACAAAGCGCAACAGTACCATTGCGCGGCCGGCAAGGCCAGTGCCGTGCAGAGCGAGCGAGCTCACGTGATCCGGGGTGATGCAGAAGCCGGCGGCGGAGAGCATCGCGAGCAGCCAGATGGCGGACAGTGCGGCGTAATCGACCAGTGGACGCGCGGGTGACGGAGTTGTGCGTTGTGCCGGCAGGGCGCAGAGGTGCGGGCCTGGCCTGGGTGCGAGCGCCCGCACGCGGGGCTGGAGCGCACGCCCCGCGCGCGCTGCGGGATGACTGAGGTGGCCGAGCTGGAGGCGTCCCGCCAGCTTGCCTCGGAGCTCGAGGAGCGGCTGCCTAGGCGGCCGCTAAGATGAGGACATGGTGCGCAGCCTGGCGCGCAGCAACGAGGACGTCGTGTCTGGCCTGCGCGCCATGTACGCGCCCACGCTCGACGCGGAGCTCGCCGAAGTGGGCTGCAGCGACTCTGGCATGGACGACACGCAGTCCTGCTGCTTCGTCGAGGCTCGGGACGCGCCATCCCCGGCGAAGTCGGCGCGCAAGCAAGGGCTTGCGAACTGAGGACGGACGCCTGTCCCGTCTGCTCCGGCGCCAAGAACGCTTCCAACCAGGGTTTTTCTTACCGATCGGTATACCGGTCCGTACCGGTTCGGTTTTGGACCGGTACAAACCGTTAGGGTTTTTCAAATTTTAAATTTGAATTTGAAAAATGAAAAATTCTAAAAAAAATTTATAAAAATAGTTCATGATTTATAGAATTCAATGATGTCAAAATTTTTCAAATTTGAGTTCATTTAGTATTTATTTTGACCTTTGCAAGTTTGAAAAAAAAAAGAAGAAAAAGAAAAAGGCCGCGGCCCATTAAGGCCCATCAAATCATGAAGGTCGAAAAATATACTAAACGCACTCAAATTTGAAAAATTTTGATATCATTGGATTCTATAAATCATGAAGTATTTTTAAGAATTTTTCTAGCATTTTTTTTTAAAACATTTTTCATTTTTCATTTGAAAAATTTTGACATCATTGGTTACCGACCGTAACCGGTTCTTCTTACCGCCGGTAAACCGGTCTAACCGACCGGTAAACCGGTTCTTACCGTTTGAACTACGCCGGCTTCGAAATTCAAATTTAAAATTTGAATTCATCCGGTATAAATCGATAACCGGTTCTTACCTGCCGGTAAGCCGTTACCGGTGGCCGGCGGTTTGGTTATCGGAACGGTAAGTAAAACCCTGCTTCCAACTGCTTTTCGTGCTGATCCAGAGGAGCATGCACAGAAGTCGACCGGACCAGAACCGCAGCCGCTATCTTTCCGGCCGAAGTATATCGCAACTGATCGCGTTGGCTCCGGCGATCTTGCCAACATAAAAGATACACGCATGAATGCAGTAGGACTGTAGGAGCAAATGAATGCAGTAGGAGCAGGAGATACGAATTACGAAGTGGTGCTGCCTGCTGTCCCGCATGCTACTCTGCCTGTCAAAAAAAGAAAAGTTTTCAGCAAGCTCTCTGTTTCAGCTACCGCAATTGTTCGGCATCGCAATTGTTGGTCGTTGCTTTCTCCTTTCGCTGCAGGTCTCCTATTAATGTTTCAATGTGACGCAGATTCGATTGTTTGCGAGATGTTTTGATTAGAGATTATTCTTTAATCCCTTCTTTTTGGTAATAGAACAACACACATTTGAACTTAAATTATGTGATTGATATATTATTAAGTTTCGGTTGCAGCTCACTGACGCTCGAGCCAAAAAAAAAAAAAAAAAAGAAGAAGGAAGGATGCAAGGAGTAAATAGAAAGAGAATACGGTCCCAGTCGATGAAAGACTAAAGAGACAAAAATAGAGAAGGCCTGAATTAATCTAAAAAAAAACTTAGGGTACCTAATGCAGAACCATTTATCAACTTTTCATTATTGTTCTAAAAATAATCTAATCTATTTAAATATGTAAAGTATCATCATTACACAAGTATACTAAAGAAAGGTAAAACCAATTTTATTAGATTTCTATAAACTAAATCTACACGGTGATAAGGATCATGAGACGACCTTTATATTTTTTATGTAATTATATTTGTAGATTTCTTAATTTGTTTGTCGAATTCATGCGTCACAAGCGTCGCCATAGTCATCGGCGGAAATTTATGGTTTGCATTGGCGTATATCAAGCTGTTCAGCAGGTCTTATAGGTTGATAAATTCGGAACAGCTGATTTCTCGGGTGATTTTTTTTATAGAAAACACTGTTGGGCAGCTGAATGTCTAATATGTTGAAACAGACATGATGATTATAGAAAACACTGTTGGGCAGCTGAATGTCTAATATATTGAAGCGCACATATGAATATCTTCTCACGTAGATCGAGAAAACACTCGAACTTCTATCTCACCCATACATAGTAGCACCGCAACCCACATGAGACTAGACCAACCTTAAATTTGTCTTTTGGCATGGGGCAAACGAGAAATTTTCTTTATATATAACACAGAAAAGTGGGCATGCAAAGGTTAGGAGTCAAGCACCCAACCTGGAGCTTCCCACCATCGGGATGCTACCAGTCGAGCTACTGATCGCCCGCTGAATTATATATTATAAAGGTGTTACTCATAGTGAATCTAAAACATAAATCTTATGACATGAATCTATATAAATTTTTTAAACCAATGGTCAAATATACAAATGTTTTACTTAGGACAAAGTTAATAGGACATCTATAATAAAAAAAGAGGGAGACTTAAGAAAAAGATCCTTTTTATTTAGTTGAAAAAATAATGGGCTGGGCTCGGAAGGGTCATAGCAGGTAGCAGCTCTATAGTAATGGGCTGGGCTAGAAACTGTCCGGCATATACGAGTCAAGCACGGAAACGAATAGTTGCTCTTTGGGAGGAGAAAGGCCAAGTATAGCTGTTGGGCTTAGGCCGCTTGATAATGTTAGAAAAGCGTACTCCGAGAGCAGTGTTGTAGTCGCGTAGGCGGCGTTGATGATGCCGGCACCGCACCTAGTCTTTTCGGTAATGATTCACATCGTGACCCGTGCAGACGGCCCCCTCATCCGCGGCGCCTCCCTCCCCCTCCGGCCCCCCTGGCGGCGCTCCTCGCCCTCCCGGGGCCCCGGCAACGGCGGCGAGCTCCTCCCGTACCAGGGCCAAGGCTCCTCCCCCTCCCCGGGACGCTCCTTCCTCTCCCCTCCTTGGCAACCAGGGCGGACGGTGAGCTCCAGCGCCCCCCACGCCCGAGCTTCGCCCCGGATCCGGCCGGCCGCCCGGCCGTGGATCTCCGCTCAGGTAGGCCTCCCTCTCTCCTCTCTCCTCTCCCCTCCTCCTTCCCAACTCCGGCGAGCTAGGGTTAGAGGCGAGCTCCACCCCTTCTTCTCCAACTCCGTTGGGGGTGTAGATCGCCCGGCCGAGGGGGGGAGGAAGGGAAGACAGCGATGGGGAGGCCGCAGGCGGGCGGTTTAGGGTAGTCGGGCGGCGGGGTGGGCGGTGGGCCAGGTCTAGGGGGGGGCGAAGCTCGCCGGAGCCGGAGAAGGAGGTGGCGGGGAGGGGGAAGGAGGGCCGCCGCCGCTGGCGGGGTGGTGGTGGCGGCGGCGGGGCGAGGGCGCGGGGAAGAAGAAGGCGCGGGGAGGCCGGGCGTCCGGACGCCCGCGCGCCCTTACCCCCTAGTCTTTTTCGTTGTTCGATGCCGTCGCCTCCCGGCGACCCCTCGCTCGTGGTCGTGGCGAACCCGTCGCCGACACCTACCGCAGCCGCCTCATGATCGACACGTTTGGGCGGGTAATTTAGTTGAAAAAAAGAAATAAAATGTTAATTTTAGATGAATTTTAGTTGAAAAAGGAAAAAAATAGTAATTTTAGTTAAAAAAATATAGTTGAAAAAATAGTAATTTTAGTTAAAATAGATATATTGTCAAGAATGGGATTCGAACTCATGCCCTTTCGGACCCAGTACCTAAAATTTATTTATAAAATCACAGTTAGTATGAACCACTCCAACTGGCCCTGTACATGGTCCGGTTTCAAACCGACCCAACCCGTGACCAAGCCCATCCAAAACCGCATTGGGAGCCCACACACGGGTTGGTTTCCACCGATTCTGCACCGCCTAACCCATCACAAAGATCGGCTTATCTTCTTCCTCCTAGAAATCTGCCTCTACAATGTAACGTAAGATCCGGTGAAAGCACGGGTGGGGACGACGGATCGAGCTCGCGGCCGGCACACCGGCCGCGGGGTGGTCGACCTCGGCGCGAAAGGTGTAGTCCGCCCCGCGTGCCACGGGGAGGGCGGCGAGGGCGCGGCGCTGGACCGGGGCGGCGAGGCGTGCACGGACCGGGCGGCGGGCGGCAATGGGAAGGAGCGAGTGTGCAAGGCGGAAGCAGATGAAGATGAAGGTGGAGTGAAGTCCACACGCCGAGTATGACTAGGAGGCTTCCTCACACGGGAGAGCCGGCTGGAGCGAGCGGCTTCTTCACCGCCGACATCAAACATTTGCCATGCTCGCCCACGCCGGAGGCCGAACGCCATTCAAAACCAGCGCCGGGAGGCGCCATTCCGTCTGCGTTGGGCCTCGGGCGCTGCCTCGCTTCGCCTCGCCTCCCCGAGTGGAGAGAGCCTTCGCACCTTCCCCCTTCCTCCGGCGGTCGGGGGCCCGCGACGGCTTCCTCGCACGGGCAAAGATCGCCGCCGCTAGCAATCTTTGCCCAAACAAGATTAACCCGTGGCAACCGCTCAACCCGTGGGTATGAAACCGCGGGCGTAACGTTTAGTACGGGTTGGATTGGGTTTTACCCAGAGACCGTATTAACCGGACCATGTACAGGGTCAACTCCAATGCAAAAGAAGCATGTTGAGCTAATCACACTAGCTTCCCCTCTCATTGCCCCAACCCCCAAAACCTTGTACTGTTGCCGCCAATCTATTAGGCTCGATCAGACCAGCTGATTCATGCACCGGAAGCCGAGAGCAATTGGCTCGTGGGGGATCAGGAACAAGTCGGCTAGTGCAAGTGTACTACCATAAGAGGGCAAGGCAATAGGCCATGAGCCCGTGAGATCTTTTCCAGGGGCCACACACGACACGACTCCCCCCTCTCTCCAAACAAACCATCATGATCGCTGCCGTTCCGCCCACGTCGCAGCATCATAACGGCGAAAGGTCCCACGACTGGCACCAAGGCCTTGTTTAGTTTGGTGCAAGTTTTTCCACTCTCTCTCCTCACATCAATTGTTTCCCGCATATAAATAGTATTAAATATAAATAAAAAAAAAGAACTAATTACACAGTTGGGTTGTAAATCACGAGACGAATCTTTTGAGCCTAGTTGGACCACGATTGGACAATATTTACCACAAACAAACAAGGTGCTACAGGACTTTCCAATCTCTCTCCTCTCACAAATTGTTTCCCACATGTAAATAGCATTAAATATAAATAAAAAAATAACTAATTACATAGTTGGGTTGTAAATCACGAGACGAATCTTTTGAGCCTAGTTGGGCCACAATTGGACAATATTTACCACAAACAAACGAAGTCTTCTACATGCGACTTTACATTCTCTTTCTAACCTGCATCTAAACAAGGCCCAAATTAAGCCCCCCGGCCGGCCACCTGCAGTGTGCGGTTCAGGGATGACCTGTTGCGCTCGCGCACGAAGGCAGGCACCTGAGCGCGAGCGCCGGGTCCGGGGCGGCCGGGCAGCAGCCGCTCCGCCTCCGCTGCGGCTTCCTGCGTCGAAACGAAAGCTACGCGCAACTGCGCAGCGCATGCCCTCCGTGATTGATCCAAAAACTTGTGGCCGCCGGGCACAGACCGATAGACCATCTCCCGCCGCACTGTGCAGCATGCGCAGCAGCTCCTGAGACTATCCGCACTGCAGCTCTGTATGCAATCCGGAACGTCACCACGTCAGCAAATATACCGTATAAATGCCTGCAGCGCATACGCGAAGCAATCCTGTACGTGCGCGCGGCCCGGGAAGTGTGGCGGCATGCAGGATGTGCGGTAAAGGACAGCGCTGACACACGCAGCAGCCACAGCAACTCACCAGCCACAGCAAGCGCATGCAAAATGTGGGCCCTACCATTTTAATTAGCAAAAACATGTTATAACTCACAAACCAAAGACCCAAATTAAATTCCGATTGCACCATTAAATTCGTTGCAATAAATTCTTCAAAACTAGATCCCACATGAATATATTTAGATAAAGTGATAAGTGGACCGCACAATGGATAGAGTATATGATATGTAGAATGGATGGAGTGCGGAAGAATTGAATATAGAAGGTAATCTGGCCGACCAAAAGCAAAGATAGTAGCAGGTAAATAGAGGATGATGAGTGCGGATAGCCTGAGTCCTGACCCTGGCCTTGCGAGAGTGGCAACCAGCTGTGCAAGTAGGAGCATACTGTAGATCGAGCTGATCCAGCGCTGCACCTGCACCGTCCTTCCCGCCCATCCACATCCTTTAACATGGACCATGGCATGGCACGAAACACGGACGGATGGATGGTCCAATGACTGCATGCATTGTCGAGTGCCCCGCTGTGCAGCACTATACTACGTGCTCCACCTACCCAGCCACAACCAGGGTCCGATCGAAAATAAAGCTAGAGAATAATAATCCTGAAAGAACAGCGCATGCATCTCGCCGGTATCTCCTGTTCGCCGGTAGGCCGGTCGGACCGTGCAGAACTGCTGATGATGATCCTATCTCCACCGATTCTTTTTTCATTGTCGCGTGACGACTCGTCGCGTCAGCGCAGCAAGTCCGGCCGGCATTATCATTTCGATGGGAGCGTTTAGTTCGTTATGATTGCTGATTCGCTGTCAGTTATTACGGACCACGCCGATTAGCCTGCTGTGAGAGTTCGATCGTGCGTGTCGTCCTCTCCGAATAGCCGCAGTGGTCTGTGGAGCCGGCCTGCCGGCGCGGGCGTGACTCGTGAGCACGGGCGATGGTCGGCGGTGCCAGAAGTCATATGCATGAGCGGTGTTGCGCTTGCGCACCCGGCAACTTGGACGGCTGGAGTACACGTCTCTGCTTGCAAATATCAGAATCAATACTGTTTTAAATCGGTCAGGGCCCATTTGGTAAGATTTTTGCTTCACCGGTGGATCGGTTTTTTTGCTCAGCTCAAGGAGTACATCTATATATTACTGTTTGTTAAAGCTACTTTGAAAAAAAATATTTGGCAAAATAACTTCACATGGTATATATAAAAATAACAAGATATATCTATATACCATTACAGAGTGGTCTCATGAAAGAACTTCGTACTAAAATAACTAAGGCGAGCCTACTACATGCATGACAGCATGACTAGGAGATCTGGTGGTGCAGTAGCAGTGCGTACTACATACGTAGCTGTTAGCGGTACGAGAAGGGGAGCGCAAACCAGCAGACTGCGCCATGCTGAAATGTTGATGAGTGACGAAGCAATGCCTTGCACAACCGGCGCTGAGATCATCTGTGTGTAATTTCAGTCTCGAACAAACTCCAAGGTCCAAGCACGCCATAGTCATCATTCTCTGAAAATGCCACACACACAGGCAGCCGCCGCTCGCTCGCGCCGTGGACAACTAGCCGTAACCGGGCGGGCGCGCGCCATGATCTGCTCGGAAGAATCCCCTGGAGAAGACACTGCCACTGACACTGAGTGACTGAGATAGTTTCTACGTCTAATTTTTAATGATGTGGCCATAAAAAACCCATGTATAGTTTCGACTGTTAGGGCTGCTATTATGGCATGACACGATGTATCTAGTCATGCGGCCGGACATGAATTCTGGTCCATGGACCATGACTCCACTCACCATCGACTTCGACTAGCAGCAGTGCCTGCCGGCTCGTGCTGTGCAGCTGCGGCAACACTCTACTCCACCTACCCAGGGGGCCTTCTTTCAGCTAGCAGCTAGAACAATCCTGGAAGAACAGCGCATGCATCACATGTCAGCGATGACATGGCCCCGCCGTCCTGTCCAGTCATCCCGTGCCGATGCGATGGACCTGGCTAAAAGCAGTCGAATAATTGAATCCAACGATCGTCATCGATCAGATTAAAGTTAGGTACTCTCATTTTTGCATCTTTGGATCGTGGCTCGGTAGCTGATTACTTAGTTGCCATTTAGGGACCGCCGACCGATTAATTCCAGTACGTTGGTTCGACGTAATCCCATCAGTCCGCGAGAGCTGCCGCCCGCCGCTGTCTTCCTCACCGAACAGCCGCCGCCGCGCGCGGAGGGACCATGGTGGCCACTGGCGGTCTGGCGGACTGGCCCGTGGGTGACGACAAGTCAAGGCGAGTAGTAGTAGTGCTGGGCGGCTCACGGCGCGCTGGACGCGTCGGTAGCCTTCAGAAGAACAAGTGAACAACCGAGATCGATCGTCGCGGAAAGTTCAAAGTGCATTACTCCATTGCATATTTGCATGCATCAGTATTCAAGTAGCATCGCGTTCCTATGGCCTAGGGCGGATGGATGGTAAATGGAAATGTGCCCTACGAGGAAAGCAGCCGGACGATGCATCGTCCCTCTTGCGCAGCTGCGCGGTTTCCAGCTGCGGCTACCCCTACGCTACCGTAGAGTGGCCATGGGTGGCAAAACTTCCTCTTCCTCGCAGGGCGAGGCGGCCCCCTGAATTCCTGAAACAACGGGTCTGAGTAGTAACGAACGGCGTGCGTGCAGTGCAGCCACGAGTGGGCTCGGTCCTTGTGTAAGCTGTAGTATGTACTAGTATGTACTCCTTCTAGAAGCAGGGGAACACGCCTTCCCCGATGCCGTTCGTGTTTCCAACCCCGGTGCAGTGCATGCCCACCGTGCACGTTTCTCCGTGCGGTTCTATTCTATTTGCTTTTGTTTACTGTGATCAAAGTGTGTGTTAAAAAATAAGAAGTGTGTGAGGACAGACAGAGACAGCGGAGGAAATCTTCTTAACTCGTGCTCTGCACATTGCAGTGTCCTATGCGTGCTGTGGTGGTACTGGTACGGGGGTTTCGAATTTATGCCCGCGCTAACCAAGACACGTACACGTACCACACCTTACCATTAAAATAATGAAAGTGTCAGGAGTAGCACTGGATTAGAGCTGCAGCTGCAGCAGCGTGGCTACTACTCCTAACAATCAAGCTGACAAGCTGGGAGCCTGGGACTAGTGGAGAGGACCATGATTACTGCAGCTAACAAAGCTACCGGCCTACACCGGTTAGGACGGCGCTGACGGGGCGGGGCGGACCGCGTCGCGCTGACGGGTGGTGAATAAATGGGCATGGCTTCGTTGGAATAATATTTTTTCATAATAAATCTGTTAGCTTATCTTATTAATCGGTTTATATAATCAGTTGAACATGATATGGTTTTAAGAAAAAAAAGCTGAACTTTGCCTTTAATCTGCACGGTACGACTTGCTTTGGTTTACTAGTAACGTAGCTTCAATGCGCTGCCTCCCCTGCTTGGAACGGAAGGCAGGCATCGCATTCCCCCCCACCCTTTTGATGCGAGCTGTACGCGTATGCTGCTATTACCACCACCGTGG